>JBAMYA010000024.1:10033974-10047073 GCA_037176975.1 Arrhamphus sclerolepis | reverse complement strand
TCAGCTGATCTGAGGCTTTCTGGGAGTTTGTTCCAGATATGCGGAGCATAGAAGCTGAATGCAGCTTCTCCATGTCTCCATGTGTCCCACACATCTGCTCTGGTTATTATGTTTATTATATCAAATACATTAACTTAAGGTCTTCAAACTGTTGATGATGTGCTCCTTCTTTGCATTATATTTAGGTGAGCTAACTCTTGCCCATGGAGAAAGGATGAAGACCATATCTTTTACTGCCGCAGCCAATCCTTTAGAGACAGCTTCCTATGCCATACACCTCGCTACTGCCAGACCTGACACTGCTGCAAATGGTGCTGTTAAGTTAAGGTAGTTGCTCAATAGTGGTTTTAATCTATATCACAATCCATAGATGTAACCTTGACTACAATTAGGTCATACTTGTCTGTTTCTCTGCACAGGTCAGGCTTTACTGTTGCAGAGGTGGAGCCACTAGGTGTCTACCAGTTTGCCCCTGATTCCCGCCAGCTTGTCATTGCAGAGGACATCATGACGATAACACTTTATGTTCAGAGACTTTATGGTTCTCGTAGCAACAGTACTCACTTGTCTTATGCAACATTAGATGGCAGTGCAGAGTCAGGAAAGGACTTTCTTGCAGTGCTCGACGGTCGTTTGGTCTTTGACTCACCGCACCAAACCAATGCTTCAGTCCATCTTTCAATAATTGATGACTCGCTCTCAGAGCCTGATGAGTACTTTCAGGTTAACTTAACAGATGTACAGGTCCTTATTCCAGACTTAGCCTGGGCACATACATCTCCTCGTCTCAACCTTGGCTACAGTGTGGCCACTGTCACTATCCTGGCAAGTGACGCAACTGGTGGAGTTCTGAGCATTGGACCTGGACTAATCCAAGTATCAGAGGACCGAGATGAGTCAACACAACTGGAGCAGAGGGTTGTTCTGAGAGTACGCAGGTCTGACAGTGTTGCAGGAGCTGTTAGTGTTCGGGTCCAAGCATATGGAGGTGTGTGCTTCTGGTTTTTTTTTGTTTTTTTTTACAGTTGTGATTGTATGAAACCACACTGTGTGTAATGTTGTTAATACTCGTGTTGTTATGGGGTTTTATTCAGATGGAAGTGCAGCACCTCCTGCTTTCACATTAAAGCCGACTGGCACTCTCGCAAAAGAAGAGCAGGACTTCCGTTTGGAATCCAATGTGGTGTTTCTGCAGGCCGGAGAGGATGAGACGGAAGTTACCCTGATCATCCTGGACGACACAGAACCAGAGGGTCTGGAAGAATTCTTCATCTACCTCAGTGATCCAGAGGGAGGAGCTCAGATCACAGAGAGTCCGTACCAGGGCTTTGGAGCTTTTGTGAAGATCATTATTCTTGGTAAAATAAGGATAAGAAATTTTTAATTTAAGTCTGCTTTCAAACAAACAAACAATGAAGGACTTCCATTAGGTGCTGTCATCCTACATCTGTAGAGGTTTGTTTTTTAAGTCCTAGAGAGACGCTGAAATCTCACTGCTCTGAATATGGTAGCTCTTTCTCACCCACTCGGTTTTGTCAACCATCCTCCTCATTCTTCATGACTCAGAGACAAAGTTTTCAAAAAAGGTCCAACACTTTTAAAGTTGTGGATCTCTCTATGCTCCTGCAAACAATGAAAGCTTTAGAAATAATCACCTTCAGTTGCCTCACAGTTAGGCGGTCCCAGGTTCAGTTCCCACCGGGGACGCTGGGGGTGCTGGGGGTGTTTTTGCTTCTCTGCGTCATCAGCACCCATACCCTGGGTTGGTGAAAGGGCCTTTCTGTGTGGAGTTTGCATGTTCTCCCCGTGTTCCCTTGGGTAGCTAATGTGAGCTACCCTCACAATAACATGCAGTAGTCCTGGGCTTCACACTGCCTCCCCTGACCAGCCGGGGTGCCCGAGGGGGCAGGGGGGGTCACGGCTGGAATAAGGTGATTCTTCCACATGATACGTCCAGCTGGGGAAAGCCATCCCATCAGGTGGAAAGAAAGGCCTGCTCACTCCTCAAGTTAAGAAGGAGACTTGAGCTTAGTGCAGGGCCCTCCCCGGGGTTGGCAGAGGGAGAGCAATGCCCAGGACTCCAACTTAGGTAGTGAGCACTGGGTGAAAAAAAATATACATACAAAATCATGGGGATAAAAAAAAAAAAAAGAAAAAAAAAAGAAATAGTCACTTTGATGTGTGCCTCATGTACAACACACAACTGACAGCTGTGTACCTTGGAGTTTGTTAGACTTGATTTTGTTCAGTCATATGCTTGGACAAAGATATGTGCCTTGGAAAGTTAATTTGTAAGGTAGATTTTATTCATTCTCTTGAAAAGTCCCAAAGCAAATAATTTAATAGATTTTAGTTTTGTATTTTGAATACATTTTCCAAATTATATTTTCATCATGTATACAGGTGTAACTAAAATAATATTTAATCTGCCTGGAGTTGGTGGTTTTTCAAAGTCCACTTTATTAGTTGTTATCCAACATATAAAATCCAGAGAAATGAACAAATGAACTCTGTTTGCAAAAAATATTGACTATTTTTTTTTAAGCAAATTATCTGCTCTTTTTTGTAACCCGTTATGTTCTGTTTTTGCATCCCTCTATCCATACCAGGGAGTGACCTCCACAATGGTATTGTTGGCTTTAGTTTTAGTTCTTTGATGGGCCAAGTTTTGAATGAAGATTCAGAGAATAGAACTGCTCTGCTCTTCCTGCAGAGACAGGAAAACAGGTATTGAAACAGCAAGCTTTTTCTACTTTTGGTTAAAAATTTAAGTTAATAAAAACCTGTCACCTGGGAATTAGTCTATTATCAGATACCGCCATGATTTTTTTTGTGTTATTGGTCTTAACTTGTGCTTTCTCCATCTGCTTAGAGTCTTTGAGGATTTGCAGGTCTTCTGGAGAGCTACTTTCAGCAGGGAATCTCTAAGTCTCTTCAGTAATGGAGTCAACCTTACGACCCAGCTTGTGCAGACGTCAGGGATAGCAATCTGTAGGAGAGGAGAAACCATCTGTATGCTTACTCTGGAGGTCCTTGACGATGAGGTAAGGGGAAGGTGTTGGACCTTAGGGAAGCTGTCCTACAATGTTTTTGACATCTTTCTGACTTTGAAAGGTGATAAGCTAACTCAAACAAGGGTCAATTACAAGATATGCAATGGTGTTCATTGATCCCTCATCTTTTTTTGCTGTAGGAACCAGAGTACCAGGCTTGGTTCTTGGTAGAGATTTATCAAGTGGGTGCTGGAGCTGCCATTAATGAGACCAGTCGCTTTGCCAACATCACCTTACTGGAGAGTGACAGCCCACAAGGTGTTGTGTACTTTACTGTGGGTCATCGACTGCCCATTGCCACCCTAAAGACCACAAGACTAAGTCTGCAGGTCTACAGAAGAGCGAGCACAGCTTCAGCCTTAACTCTACATTTTCGCACAGTGGTAAGAGAAAACAACAATCTGGCTGTAGTCATTTAATGCAAACAGGTGGCACAGTGTGGGACAAATACTGTACAAAATAAATAAGAATGTATTTCTTTATTATAATTAGAATTAGGTAAAGTCTTTAATATTAATAAAAACTATTTTTGTTCATGCACACTTGCCTTGGAAGTATTTTACTATTGGCAGGAAGAATGTTGTTGTTTTTTTTTGTTTTTTTTTAATCTTTGACAAAGAAATTCCAAACACTTTGCAGCTGAAGTCACATTTTTTCCCACCTATCTTATACTTATGACAGACACATTTTCCTGCTGCAGTTGACCACCAAGACATGGAAATGCTAATCTGAGCTGAATATACGTCTTTACATTTGGGTTGTAATACAGTACCTAAAATACAACTTGAAGTTATTTTTATAACTACGCCTTGTCATTTACAGTCTGCATGGATATTAAAACTATTTATATTTAATCTGATGTCATCATATTATGCAGCTGTAGCAGCTGCATAAATTAATAAACGTGATGATTTATGCATATTGATGAACTTCAAGGAGACTACCCTCAGCTTCATTCAGTCTCATTTCACTGTTCTATTTCTCTGACTGATAATGATTTTTGATGTCTGTTGCCAAATAAAAGGCAAACAGTATGTAATGATCTGTTTGATATCAGACATGAAAGTAAAAACAGACACACATGGCCAAGTCACCTGCTTTCATCTCTCCAAAGATGCTGCTAGACACTACATTTGCTGTATGATAAAAGCTCAGTCCTCTTGTGGTCATGAGTTCACCATAAATGTTACAACAGCTTCAGTCAGCTGCATGTGCTACAGTTACAATACAGACCATGTCAGCGTTGCATACTAAATGAAAACTAGCACCTAGAGAGTGTAATGTATAGTCACTTAGTTGGTTGTCATCTTATGAAATACTTGTACTTTATGACACTGAATATTGAAATTTCATGTTTACCTCAAAATACGTCTAATTTTCCTCTAGGAGCTTCCCAAGGAGGAGATGGTAGGTCCATACGTGATCTGGCCTGCAAAAACAGGAATGGACTTCCCTAAACAGGAGGGCCAAGTGACATTTGACGTGGGGCGTCATCTCACATCACTAGACATTTACCTGACACCTGACCTTGCTTCATCATCACCAACGCCAAAGCGTTTCCAGGTGGAACTCTACAATCCCAAAGGGGGCGCCAGTGTTCACTCTGAGTTTGGCCTGGCTAATGTGACTCTGGTGTCAAATGCAGCAAGTGAAGATATCTGGATTTTATTGGACCAACTACATCAGCCACTTGACTCAAGTATATTGAACCAGGTGCTCCAAAGACTTAAGAATAAGGTCTCTTCACCTCTTTCTCGTGAACAGATGACTGCTGTGCTTGAGGTTCTGGGGAAGGTAAGAGAGTTAGAGCAAAGACCACCTCAGATATCAAAAACATGCTTGGCCCACTTGGGGTCCATTTCTACCGCTTTCACAGAGTGAGTGTGAGTGAGTGTCATATTTGAGTGATATATCCAACAGGCATAACTAAAAAAAATCTTCTTTTTCACATGTTATTTGTCATAACTCATGTGAAACCTTGCTTATCATTTGCACCAAACCTGGCCCATGATGTGTGCTATTTAATAAGTAAGGAACAGATTCAGTCATGATCTTTGCATTTAACGTTTCACTAAATGCTGAAGCTGAAGTGCTTACATGACCTCCCTTGGATGACAAGTATGAGGTTTTAGCTGCACTTGTCTGCAAATGTTTTGGTTGTCATTCAGCATGAGCAGTGCTGTCAGTATTGTTCTTGCATTTTACAGTTTGCTTTATCCCCCTGACAAAGACAGCACGATTGAATGTGACAAAATGTGTGTGGAGGATGGAAGAAATCTAGTTACTCAGCATGAGGTAATTTTGTAGCATACATAAAGAGAGAGGGAGAAGAAGATAAAGGAAATGAGATACCAAAGAAAAAAAGACATTAAGTATAATGAAACACAGAAAAGCTATCACTAGTTGTCATTGTGACAGATACTTGTGATAAATTGTATGCAGTGCTGTTTTTCTGTCTTTCTCAACTTTTCTTTCTCCTGACCCAGGTGCTTGCTGAGGCAGAGCGGACTCCTTCACATGACAGTAGCCGGAATTTGACCTATGACCTCTTGTGTGCCCTGGCCAATCCCAGCCGAGTTGACACTCGAGGCCTCAGCTACCTTGCTGAAGTGGCAGAGCGATTTGCATTTTCCCTCCTAACACAGATCCATTGTGAGATGTGAGTGCTTTAAAGTGTGTTTAGATATGTTTAAATGAGCCTTTTAAATGGGTATAGAAATGATTCAGTTGTAAATATGTCGTTGAATATTACTGATATGCAATAACTGTATAATGTATGTAACATCACACCTGATTTTGTAAATGTTTTTCTTTCTTTCTTTCTCTGGTTTCTCCAGAAAGGGTACTGTCCTGGAAACATGTCCATATATGACTATCTCTGCCTTCCAGTGGTACCCCACACAAATTAATGGGTACAAATTCAGAGGCCATAATGGCGACTTCTTCCAGCTTCCAGATACACTGCTGCCAGTACCAGCAGTCTCAACCGCAGACTGTGGCAACCTCAGCAGGATTCAACTGACTGAGTTCAGAAATGAACAGTGGTTTCTCACCAGGGATACAATCACAGCTGTCAGTGGGAAGGTAGGAAACTGCTGGCCTTGTTAATTGGAAGAGCACTCATAGTTGATCAGCTGAATATTATTTTTAGTATTATATGAAATAGTCTTGCTTAAACAGCAGGTGGCAGTATTGCCCTTGACGTAAGCAAACCATAATTTTTTTAGTAGCTCTGCAAATGAACTCTTGTCTGCTCTCCTCTCTTTCTGTAGGTATTCTCGGCTAGCCTCCAGGACAGAGGGTCACGACCCCTAGAGGATGGCAATGAGGTGGTGTATCGTATCCACTCCCCTGGTCAGCAAGTTAAACCAGGAGAGTCTCTGTGCCTTCTCTGGAACCAGACCACTGCAAGGTAAAGTGCCAAGCACCCACCTAATCATATACATGCTCAGCCATACCTTAAATGGATTAAAAATGATTGATTTACTGTTATCTGGTAATATCACTGGCTTAGGTTGTTTAATATCAGTGTATTTCCCCTAAAGTATTTTATTTTTCCTTTGCTAACCTCCCTCTGACACGTCAAATATTCATGATCTGTATCTATAACCCATGCTAACATCTGTTTGCCATTCTCACATTTAACTGTGTAACTGAGAACAGTTTACTAATTGAGGGGCAAAAGTTGAAGTCCATTCTCTTAGTGAGGCATCTCTGTGGTCATGGTGATTTCATCATTGTTTTTATATCTGCAAATTCAGTCTGATACACTCTGTATCCTCCCACTTGGAGTCGGTTTTTCGAGGACATTCCTGGGGAGTGGAAGAGAACTTGGCTGGAACACACAGTTAGATTTTAAGATTTAGGAGGTTTTGTTTGGCAGGAACAGCTACTGGGTTGATAAATCCCAGGGAATGAAGGTGATTATAGGAGTGACATTGAGACAGAGAAAAGGTAGATAGAGTATCAAAGATAAAGTGTGTTGACTATGCCAGTAAATCCAACACAAACATAAAAAACAAGGCAGTTTTTGCTGATAGATCTGGGTCGCAACCCAGTTACTTTAACATGTGTATGGATTGTTTTTTAGTTCTGAGATTTTTATTAACATCTTAAAAACTTTTGTACCCTTTTATGCCACAATCAGTGTGTTTTTGAACAAAGAGCATCCTCATTTCACTTGTTTGAACACTCTGAACTGTCTCTTTTCTGGTGAACTTGATAGTTTTTCGTTCATGTAACACAGCCTCTTTGGAGGGAATAGATAGATTTCACTTATAGAGGGCAAAACACCAGGGAAATTTAACATAATAGGCTTGTTGTTTAATTTGCCTCACTGCTGTTTTATTGTACCCTGCACTAATTTCTTCTTTTCTTGTCTTCCATGACCTCATCCATCTTTTCCTCCTTTTCTGCTCTCTTCTCTGCTCTAGCTGGTCATCAGACAGTCAATACTGCAGGGTTATGAAAGAAAGTGGGAATTATGTCGAGTGCGCATGCTCCCACTTGTCTATCTATGCAGCCCACGCTGAGTTTGCCATGCTAGCATCCTACAATGAGGCCTTCTATGCCTCAGGATTTATCTGCATCTCAGGTAAAAATAAGACAAATAAATACATAAATGCTCCATTATATTCCTTTCTTTGTTCTCCATTTTACGGCCACCATTCAGTTAAATAAATCAGTTATCCTTGACACTGATGACAGGTTCTTCATTTCTCTTCCCTCAGGGTTTGCATTGGCCATCATATCCCACTTGTTGTGCTCCCGTTTCCCCATGTTTGCTGCCAAACTGCTCACTCACATGATGGTGGGTTGCCTTGGAACTCAGGTAATACAGTTGGTGGATATTCCTTTGCTGCAATACAGCCTTTTAGTCATTTTCCTTTTGGCATTTTCACCTTTATTGTATATATTGATTCTCTTAATAGTGTTAAATGTGAATGAATCAGAGGCATGTGCAGTAGTTGCTTCTCTGTGCTCTTGTGAACGGTACATCAAATCCAAGACGTGTATGGATTACACACACTGACACAGCTGTGATGTATAATTGCAATGCATGCCTTTATTTTTCTAACATTCAAATTCCAAATGAGTATATTATGGCGCGCACTCGGATACATGCGATTTTAAATATTTATGGAAAGCGTAAACACACGTGTGGTCGAACACATGTATATGCTGCCAACCCAACACTCTGCCCACTAGACATGTTACAGGTATTTTCTTGGAAATGCACATGGACGTGCACACACAACATCAGATGTCACTGGTTGCGTAGCTTGCGGGCCGCTGCGTCCTGACAACACAGCCATGCTCCCCGCACCCAGGCCCATTAAAAACGCAAGCTGTCACATAACCATTGAGTGAGATAGATATGTAGCTCCAGGTTAGTCTCTCTCCTGGTTCCGATCATGCGTGTGTGTGCGTGTGTATGAGTAATTGAGTATGGGACTGGTAATTTTCCACTGATCTCCCCTCTCTTTGGTTGACAAACATGAGCACTTCCTAAAGCAGACCTTGGGGGCTAGCCACCTCAGACTTGACCTGTTTATGGCCCATGCAGAGCCCCTAAACCTGAAATGGATTTGGATGGAAAATTCCATCCACTTCTCTTCCCTCGTTGGTAGTCAACTATATTTTAAGACCTTCCTTATCCAGTAATTCTGAGATAGTACGTTGTTTTAGTAATGCCTGTGTAATTCTATGACCTTCCAGTCAAGGTTTGTTGATGAATGTCTTGTCTAATTTGCTGACTGACAAGATGAAACTAACTGAATGTACGCTGTAATAAGATGTATTTTCCAAGTGGTCGTCTCTTACTGTCGGGAGTCTGTGGAAGGTAGTGATTGATGTATTGTACAGGATGTGATGAATCATCATAGTCCTGTTTTCACAATCCACTTTGTCTTAGAACTGTCATAGCTGGTTCTATTTCTACCACTATTATAGCAAGGAAGCCAGGACGTAATACATTTCTACTACACCAGAACCCTCCACCATAACCCATCTTTCTCGGAAGGAGATCTGCAAAGCTCTGGCAGAGAAAGCCTGCTGTTCTCTCAATGAAATCTGGCACTTCACCTTGCAACATTTTGAAAATTGTGCTCAGATGTGTAGCAGGACCCATCATCCTATATGATGCTGATACTTGGATGCTGTCAGTTAAGCAACAGCAGAGACTGAATGGAATCTATACCAACTTCCTATACCACATCCAAGACTTCTACTTTCTTCTTTCTTGTTCTTTACTCTAAGATCCAGCTGAGATCCATTTTGGTAATTATTGTAGAATGCAGTAATACAGCTATCGATACGAATGTGTAAAATTTTTTTCATCCAAACTGGAAGGATTGAAATAGAATTATGGGCTTACTTTATATGGTTAAAACTTGTTAGTCCAGCATGAGATGTTTTAAACAGCTATCTAAATATTAGACACATTATCTTCTCAACTACCCAGCATAGTCCATTTGTTATCTGGCTTACTATTTTTATAATTTATCTGTCCATCTTCTACCATTTGGGGCTGGATCATGAAGCAATTGTCTGAACAGAGATAAGCAGAACTTAGCTACCTCCCATGGCTCTACCAGGAAAACAGTGAGGTGTTTGCAAGCCGGCCGAGAAATAAAATCTCCTGTGAGTCCTGGGTCTCCAAGGCCTCCGTGGAATATGTCCAAAACACCTCACCTGGAGCCATCTTCACAAGATATCCAAAGTACCTCAGAACATTGAAATACTCCTTTCTGAAATCCCATGCATGCTAATGTTACGTCACATATGTTTAGAGAGACATTATATATATATATATGAGTCTACCATAAAGAAGTACAAATGAAAAATCAATGTTTTTCACATAATTCAGATAATATGGGTTTCTTTTCGACAGAATGAATATAGACATTAATGGCTATATTCATTCTGGTTTCCTCCTGCACACCAAAGACGTGTGTGTTAGGTTAACCTGAGACCTGCTCTATGTCTTTTGCTATGACAGCTGTGCTCAAGCCCACTCCTATGCCCCTGAAGACAATGAGTCACTTATAGAAGATGGGTGAATTGATAGATCTATCAAATTAAAGTAAAACTAATGCATTGATTACAGGAGTGTCAGTACAAAGAGCCTGAATCAGTACCCAGCATTGTCTGTGTTTTTTTGTTCTCCACACATTTCTCTTATATGCTTATTCTGGCTTACCACAGGATCAAAACAACAATGTTTTGAAGGACATCCAGAGTCTGTGTCTGCAAAGATTTGTCTGAATCCACATCTTGTTATTAGACTCTAAAACACCACCGCCTAGCCAGTCAAAATAATATGTCTTGAGTAGATTATAGTTAGTTTTCAGTTGTGATTAACTTTTCTATGTTTGGCCTGTCTGAATTTTTTAAGACAAATGATCCAGTGTATGTGATGGCAGAGAGGTCACTGGTGACAGGACTAGTCTGAACACAAGCTAATGCTTCAGCACTGGTTTGACCTGTCATTTTCTCCTCCAGACACCTCTAACAGAGAGGGGCCTCTTATGCGTGGTGGCAGTAATTAGTCACTGACTCTGCTCTCCGCATGGACAAAATTAAAGGTGCCAGTGTGATTAATTTTTATCTGCAACAGCTACAGTCAAGAAGAAAGAACGAGAATGATATCCTGCCTCTGTGAGAGCTTGAGAATTCTGCAGGTGGAAGAAAATGAGATGGTGGAGGCCTCTGGTTCACATTTTTTGTCTCTGTATTCTGACTGCCAGGCTTTTCTCCTCTCTAATGTGTGGTTAGAAAATGTCACACACTGAGGGGCACCAATGGTTGCTTGTGCATTTACTTGTTTTATTAGCAAGAGAAGAAAGCAGCACAAGAAGAAGTACAAGGAAGAGAGGAGGGGCAAATGTATATATTATATTATGTATCTATATATAATATATATTTTCTTGTTGTCTGTGAAGTTAACCTTAACCTGAAGTCTACAAAAAGACTTTTGTAGACTCAAAGAATAGATTACAAGTTGTAAAGCTACAGTTATTTTTTTATAGAAATGGTCACAGAGGAAGGAAATATCTCAGCTTCAATTTTTCAGTCAACCAAAAAAGACATAACGCAGTCATTGTGCATTCATGTGTTAGGCAGTTATTTCAATCATTCATAGCTATTCCAGCATGGATCTATAAATGTTTTTGGTCAAATACACATAAAGCAAATGATTGGACACTTTCTCAATATTTACTTTTTTGTTTTAATAGATCCATCCATATTCTACAACATACATTGTTGCTGAATGTTCGTGAGGGTCAAAACTTGAGATCTGTACTAGTCTGTGTCAGGACACACACCAGGAGACTAAGAACTGTCACTGTCAAGGATGCAGACGTCAGAGCTCCTGCTGTGAGACAACAATGATTAGTTCGATCCTTGACCTGCAGGAAGAGTGGTCTCACACAGAATAATGGCCATTTTGTGCACCTACGTGTTAGATTGCACACATCTTTGCAGCAGCTTCATCTTCCCCAGGCAAGACATTTGACACTTGTAAATACTAACTTATGCATGTACCATATAAGTATTAGTCCTATTTCATATTGTCATTTCATTTTATTAAAAAAACAAACAAAACAAAATGTAAAATATAATATGAATCCACAGAAAGGTGATAATGCTAAAGAGCCTCAGGTTCTATTACCCACATTAAAAGTAGTTCTTAAAAGGTGATTTTTTATAGTAGCTTTTTATTAAGTCACATGTTGTGGTTTTTTGTAAGAGAGTGCCAGCAACTGGGGCCAGAAATGGAGAAAGCTTTATCGCAGCTGAGAAAAATAGGTTGACAGGCTTTAATTTTCAAAAAGCATATTATTTATTCTCAGGCTGTACATTTCAGCAGCACTCTGTCAGTAGCATTTCCACCTGAAGCACTGACTAGAAACGTGTGTGCGCATACCCATGTGTCCAAGTGCTAATGTGGGAAAGGAAAATCTATTCTTCATCTGTATTGCAAACAAAACACAATTTCAATTATCGTCCATTGTGGTTAACTGGCCCTTCACGTCATGCACGCCATCCAGTCAGTGAATGTTTACTCCAGTGGTCTCAGTGCTTTATTCCAGTATCTGGGAGGTGTTTAGGTGACTCCTAGTTCTGGTTATAAAGGATTTCCTGTTAGTTCTGGGACAGAGTCCAGGGTCCAGGAGTCTCCTCTTCAGTCTGCAAACAGAGACATAAACATAACGCTAACCTTTTCCTCTCATGAAACACCCACAGTTTTTCACTTCCTGTTTCTGAACTGCACATCTGCTCAGTGATTGCTCTAGGGATTCCTAAAAGTTCCTGTCTGTTGTCACGGCCTACATAGAGGGAGTGCAGGTTTTTTGACCAACACAAGATCAACGCAAGTCTCTAAAATTAAGTGAGTGACGCTGATTTTCCTGAGGATGTTTAGATTTTCCCATCATGACCAATCAAACATTATATCAATAAACAGAGCATGCGGGTGTTGGGTTGTATTTCTCCAGCTGACGTCAGAAAGCATGCCCTTCTTATCCTAGTCTTTGCTTTTCCTCAGAAGATTGTGAGAAGAAAATGTAAAAGCCAATAAAAAAAAGAAACGAAACAAAATGACGCAAAGAGGACATTTGTTTTACACTGCAGTTTATTTAGTTATTATGTGAAGTCCCTTACTGTTGTAGAAATATGTCTTTTCAATGGGTGTACTCTACTTTTAAGCTTACAATTATTTATTTATAGAAATTAAACAGTGAAGACACAATGTCCTTGGTGAGATTTAATGCTGTTCTAAGCTTTTTGCCTGTCTGCCTGTTGGCAGGCAGGTGATGGAGACGTATAGAGTATCTGCAGTCAGGTTGTGTGTTACTGTGTGTGCACAGACAAGGCAGTGGGGAGGTGATGATGGCCCCTTGGAGGACTCACATTACGCTCTACTAGCTAGTCCTATACCTGCTTTGAAGTGTTATCACAGCTCCTCTCCTCATAGACTCCACCTGTTTGTCAGCAACACCTTGCTCTCTGTCAATTTCTCTTTTATCAATTATATTAATTAT
>JBAMYA010000024.1:9994631-10021820 GCA_037176975.1 Arrhamphus sclerolepis | reverse complement strand
ACCATTGGTAGCAGAATGTCTGTGTAAAAGGGCTGTGGACTATAGGAACAAAATCAGCACCTCCTAATGTAAAATATCTAAACGTGAATCCAATAATAAAATATTTCACATAACTTTTCTGTTTTAATAGCTTTGCAACTCTTGTAAAAAAAAAACTTTTTGACATCAGTTCTCCTCAACCCATGGCCTTGGTTTGTGGTTGCACAAGAAACTCTCATTTTTATCACTTAAAAAAGTGTAAGAGTGGGAAATTTGTTGGAGGAAACAATGCTAAAAAAAAAGGAAAATTTGGCTTCATGTTTAGGTATAACTATACATTAGTCCAATTTTGTGCTTTTTAAAACTCCTGCATTGCTCACAATTACAAATACACCAAACTACAAATACAAGAAAAAACAAAAAACAATTTTCTCCTTTAGAAGTCACTTCACATGAAACTACCTCAAAACTCTAAATAAAAAAATTGGACACCTCATGCCTCACAAGAATGATGAAAGAAACAAACAAACAAAAAAACACATTAAAGCAAAAACAAACACCTGGAGATGGTTTGACAGAATGAAGCCACTGATTGTCCATAAATTAGTTCAAGCAAGTAGCAGCAGGCTCTGCTGAGATCTCCAAGGTGTCTGAGTGTGATGGAACCCTCAACTTGTCTATTTTCACTATTCACAGGGCCATTGTTTCAGCTGCCAGCTCTTCCTCCATGTTGATGGCTGAATTATCGTGATTCTGTAGACATTGCAAAGGAAACTGGTTATAACAGACAGTATGTAACCAAAATAAAAGAAATGAATAAACTTAAATAAATCAGCTATACAAAC
The DNA here is from genome assembly GCA_037176975.1 of Arrhamphus sclerolepis. Taxonomy (NCBI): domain Eukaryota; kingdom Metazoa; phylum Chordata; class Actinopteri; order Beloniformes; family Hemiramphidae; genus Arrhamphus; species Arrhamphus sclerolepis. The sequence continues at coordinate 10,020,996 of JBAMYA010000024.1, read as the reverse complement.
ATCATGTTGTAAGTTGTTTTTTTTTAAAATGAGCATAGGCTATATGACAAATTTGAACGTGAACAGACAAATGTAAATCACAAAACTAACAATAATAAGGACTTCATCACTAATGAAGGTATCTGTCCATATTCTTATTCATCCATTTCAGTTATTGCAAAGTGGCGCCGTTATGTAGTTGCAATGTTTGACAACTATGTGGGACATTATGATAGAAGCAAGTCATGATAAGCAGGTGTGTGAGAGGGGAAACAAATTGTTTTTTGACCATGTAAATGAGGCAGCGTGACAGTGTTTCCAGTCATCAGAAATTAAAGCTTAACTGTAATACTTATTTAAGTAGCTTCATCAGTTTACGATCTTCTGAGTGGACTTGCGTAGTCCTCTCTGCAGGTTCTCAGGTAATCTTCAACTTGCCATCTACTGATCATTAGTGCTTCTATTCATTGTTATTACTCCATTAACTGTATTACAAATAGTCTGTTTCTATTAATGTCAGATTATCACTACTACTATACTATTATACTACCACTGCAATACCTCCCATCATAAATCTTGTTTATAGCATGATGCTCTGTTTGTTATTGTTTCCTCTGCAGACTCCTGGGGTCCCCCAGTACCAGCCACATCCCATCAAACAGTGAGACCGCTTCTGACTCACAGTCTTGCCACTCTGAGTCCTCAGCCCTCCTGTGCCACATGGTCCTCTCAGTCTTCCGGCGGAGACGGCCAAAAACCATCTTTCGCGTTCCTGCTGAGTCCATACTTTGGCTGGTCCATTCTGTCACGAAATGGGGTGAGATGAGTTTGTTTTTTTTTTGTTTTTTTTTATGAGCCATAACTTTGGCAGTGCACATTTAGATGTAAAATACATGATATACAGTAACTACATTATTTCTTCTTTTTCTTCTTCTTCATAATTATGTCTTCTTTTGAAGCTGCTTTTTCAGATTTTCCGTCTTCTTGATGGCCTCTGCACACATTGCTCCATCTTTCTTTCTGAGGTGCTTTAAAGGACGGGCGTAAATTGTCAACAGTGTGTTTTAACCATTTGAGCTCATTTTCAGTGGTTATTCAGTGGATGGTGGTACTCTTCCTCCAAGCAACTTTCCATCTCTTGAAGATCTTCCTCTTTCAAATTTCATCTATTCTCTGCAGTCTTTTATCTTTTTCTGCAGCGAGAAGGTCGTTGTTTTATCTGCAACTCGCTGTTCAAATCATGCACTTGTTTCAACAGGTTGTTTTTCTTCTGATGACAAGCCTTTCATTGATTTGGGTCAGTCTCAGAGTTCTTTTCCTTTTGCAAATTACCATCTTTCCTTGCTGCAAATGCTTTTTCAGGTGTGAGAAAGTTGCTTTTTTTCTGTCATTTGTTCCATAAATCCTCCACCTGATGGTTCATGTTCATCACAGACCCATCTATTGATAAACCTCCAGTGGTTGTGCTTGGCCATACGAGGTATCACTGGTGACTTCCAGAGTAGTGATCAGCATAGGCAGCAGAAGCTCGGTAGTGATTTCTGTGCCTCTGAGGGTACCAGGAGTTGGCAGTTGGATAAGCCTGATTGAGTGTGATCCTTGTCTTCACACACCACGAGTTGGGGGAGTCACAGTCACAGAGGCCTCGGCTTTTTCCTCATCCAAATGGATATTTTGTGAGCAGAGAGTGGCATCCTTGAGTTGGACGGAGGGCTGCTCATCTCTATCTCTCCTGCAGTTGTCATGCAGGAAAATAGTGATCTCCTCTGGCTCATTTTACATACTTCACCCCAACCAAGGGGGTTCAGCTGAGCAGGTTTCAGAAACTGATGTTACGTATACTCTACACTACTTTGGAAAATTAATGAACTGTGAGAAAAGTGGTCGATTCATATAATTCTTTATAATTTAAAGTAGTTTATATATACAATTTATTCCATATACAATATATTATGGGGGGTGGGGGGTTAGGAGTCTGCAGAGGAGACAATGTTTGGATTTCTGCTTTTCTGGATTTATGTTGTCCTCTGGTGCTCAGGTGGTCTGGGATGCATCTTACCCAGTCTCTTCGGTGGTCCCAGACACCTCTCAGCCTCTGCCAGTGCCTCACTCACAGTCGCCATCTCAGCCTCAGCCTGAGCCGCAATCCTGCCCTGTCCCCCACTTCATCATCTTGTTCCCAAGATGGCCGGTGCACCCCATCCTGTTCTTGAGAAAACTTAGGTCTTTCAAGATGTAACATCTCTTTCGACATCTAGAATCAATGATTAGAATGTCCAGAAAAGAAATCCGCAGCAAAAGAAACACTTGGCTCTTCTGTTTAAACTTGCTGATAGATACCTTTATTAATCAGTGCACACAAACTGCTGACCCAGTCCACTGCACATATTTTATATATGTTAGTTGTGTAATAGAGCCCTCATACGCAGTCTTGCTTCAATTATACATGGGAGACACGTAGTTTAAGTGTTTAACTTGGAAAAAGGTTTATCGTGCTAAAAAGGTCATAAACCATGATTGAAAAATGGGATCTGTGAATGATGCAGAATGGTAATATTGTTTCTTGTTTATTGAAATAGTTAATTGGTACACTGATGAGTTCTAAATGGGTTTTTGCATGATGATTACTAATTTGGTGAGATGTATGATGATTCTGGTCTCAGGACTCAAGAGAGAATCACAGCTGGGCCGTTGCGTAGTCGAGTGGTTAAAGCGGGCAAACCATATACGAGGTGACAGCCTCAAGCAACGGATCACGAGTTCGACTCCTGTTTCTTTGACCCCTTACTGTCTGTCTTCCCTCTGCCCTGTTTCCCTGTCCCTCTCCACTGTAAATAAAAGCCAATAGCCAAAAAAAACAATCATAGCTTGCAGCACCCATCTGATTAAACATATAAACAATTTCTATGGAAATAAGATAAGAGACAAGTGAGGCAGTTATATTGAGACAAATATAATACGCTTTTTGCCAGCGGTCAGATCAAATGAACAGTTTTAGTGTTTTACGTTGTATGGATTGCATTATACAAATCAGCAATTCCAGGCATGGAATAGCAATTAACTGGGAACAGCCAACAGTTCAGTGATAATCAAGTGGTCTTGCAGACACACCATGCAGCAGGGCATCATGTTTATGCTGAAGTCCTTCTCACAGGAAGCCGTCTCTGTCCATCTGTGCCCAGGGAAAATGACAAGGATGAGACAGCAGAAAAACAGGCAACAACTGATTTACAAATGTCTCACAATCAGTGTCTATGGATGCTCTGATGATGACTCTCCACCTGTCAATAAATTAGCAATAAATTACCATTATCAAAGGACGACGTGTCAAATTAAAACACATTTGTTTTTCACAAGCAAAGAAAAGATGCTGGAAGTGACGTTCCACCACCAAGCCATAACAAATATGTTTATTTGTATACCTGTAATGACATTCAGTTAGTTTATATTACAACAGTGGTCTCCGTGGAGAAAATCTTAAGTTCAATGAAAAGGGTGTGAGCAGCGGAAACTTGATAATGCCACCTTTTGACTAGGTCTTTTCCCAGCCACATAGTAAATGTAATTAAACCGTATTTTATTCTTTAGGCTTTGTTAAGGCCAATACAAACTTGTCAAACCTTTTATCAGAACCTGCTCAACTCACGCTAAGAATACGTCACGTCAGAATAATGACCTGGTTGCCTTTGTTGGTCATATCAATACAGCAATACAGCAATACAGTGGGTGGAGCCACCACCGTAGCAGTTAGGTAATAGAAACTAGACACACAAAATAAACATGTGCTTCTCGTTGCCCCAGTTAATAGCACCATTTGGCTGTACCCACATCCTGAAATTGAGTTGTGCTGCACAGCCTTCCTGAAGAGAAACGACACTTTCAGTAGGTTATTGCCGTGCCAGTGTCTGTACATCTTGTTCATTGAATGTCTCAATCTAATTCATTATTAAAAATACCTTGGCAGTCTAAGTTTAATTTCATCAACCAATCAGCTTGCTGTGACGTCTGTTGAATAATCAGTACCTTGTTTTGAAGATGATTTGAAAGGTGTGGGAGCAGATTTTAGACACTTACCTCATCCTAAAGGTTACTATGAATCAGTCATAAAAGGAGGAACAGACATTCATGAAACACAAATACACAGTGCGTACAACAGGAAGCACAACTTTCAGCCCAGACCATTTCACTTCATCTCACAGAGATGATCCTGAGCAGTGAGCAAGCACTACTGTCTACATTCAAAACCCCAGAATCCAACCAAGCTGAAGACCAGATGATTTGCGCTTTTATTACACATTTATGAATCTGTGAATTAAGCACAAGGCAGTCATACTGCAACGACATTACCCAAGCTACTTCCTGAAAGGCATGTTTTGCTGCTAAACAGAGCTAGCAGAAGCTAAATGAATGCAAGGACAGATGATTAAAGTGAAGAGAGAGGACAGAGTGGCTGATAGAGGGTTAGGAGTAAACATGTTTAAATGAGTTAGCTGAGGACAGGGTGCTTTTGTACATGTGTTTGCATACATTTAAACAATCTACCCTCCCTCCTCCACGTGTCTGTAAGCATAACCAGACAATAATCCCAGTGAGGATAGGATGCAAATATGTACTTGCATCAGTGTAGTTTCATGCATGTGTGCACTGTGTGTGCTTTATGTTGCTCCTCGTTAAGATGGCAAATGATGGCCTGTTCTTTATGAGATGAGAGAACACTTATCTTTCCACACAAGCCAAAGGGACTTAAACCATCTTGTCATCTACTGTCAATTACAGGCCACTGAGCAGCGCCACACCGGTGTTTCTGACATCACCGACTACTCCTGGAGGGTATCTTGTAGCCTCAACAGTGCCAGGAGCGTCACACTACCTTGAAAACTTTGAGTATGTGTTTATTCTTGGATGGTTAACAGAAGACTTTAACCTTCTACAGCCAAATTTGGAAGTATATGGACTACGCTTAAGTATGTATAATTCTGTAGTTTGAGCATGTGTCTGTACTCGTTTACCCATAATTTGTTTATTGTCTGGTATTTTGTAAGGATATTCAGTTTCTCCATTGATGCAGAACAGCCCAACCATATGCCTGGGAAAAAGGATGCTCTTTGTCCAAAAAAAACAAACTACATAAATGCAACATAATCTTGATGAAATAATAGATGAAAGATTTGAACTAGAGCCTGCAAATGCTTAATCCTTTTTTTTTTTTTTTAATTAGTGTGTGCTGATAATTAGACCTTCATGGTGAACAGAAGGTGTATTTTCTTTTTCACATATCTGTATTTGGTACCTGTCACCACTATTTGTTAAACTCCTAATTTCAACTGGCTTAAGATCACTTTCTGACTGCAGAAGTGAGTGTGCACTCTACAAATACCACAATTTAAACACAGCAAGTACTCCAAAGAGTAACCGAGCAGGCAGATGTTACCCACAGAACTTCCATTATTGTGTACAAGCATGAGAGATATGATCCCACTGAAATAGGACATCAATGAGGCAAAAGAGAGGGAAATCAGGGGGAAGGTTTCTGAAGGCTAGAGATTTGGGAGGAGGGGGTTCCACTGGTGACCTCACTGGAGAGAAACCCTGTGATCTTTACCATCGGAAGTGACACATCAGAGGGAGTAAATCATCATGTCACACTGGCTGTCTGTGTGTGTTCAGCCAGACTCAGCTGGTTTAATCCAGCTTTTTGAGGAGCAGGAGCGATATGTCATGAGGCACAGTGATTGTCCAAGTCACGCTGTGGACAATCTCAGTTATTGTTGTGCAGTGAAATGTCAAATGCAAGGCAGTCAGGGTGGGACACAAGAGTTTGTGGGCAGGAAGCTCTCTGGCCAAATCAAACAACAGGCTTACTGTAATGAGAAGGACAAGCCTGATCAGAGCAGAAATTCAATTAGGATTTTCATTCAGTTCAGTATCTATTATATCTCATCTCCTCCATAATTCACATGACTTCCCCTGAACTACATGCACTCCAAAAATTGAGGACAGTGTTTAATAAAAGAGGAATAAAGACCAAAAGTTGGATAGTTTAATTTGTCCTTGGACTGTTCACTACAACATTCCTCCCTTCCAAACAAGTCTCTCACTTCAGCACTTCAGAGTCATTTAGTACCATGAACATCTTTACCAGGAAGTATTTAGTCTGAGTTAATGCGATCTTTTTATATGCTGCATGCCTCATGGGTCATAACATTTGCTGTTACCCACCTGTTGTTTCATATATGCAGACGTGAGGAACAACAAAGGAAATCTCATGCAAAGAGAGATATCAGTACAACGGCTCGCTTTTTTTATGTCTTAGAAATTTTTACGATGCATGTGATTTCCTTAATTCCAATACTTTCTGGGAGTCAACGAGTAAATTAAATAAATGATGTCATACTTCAGTATAACAATGTAGATTAAGAATAGTGATACTGAAAATGAAGTGTGATAAAACTTTGCTGCCAGCAGTTGCTAGATTCCTGGGCAAGTAAAATGGTCATAATACTGATACATGGCCACTAGCCTGATAAATAAACATAAATAAATAGAAAATACTGGCTAGGCTGCCTCGTAGATGCTCCATATCAAAAATTTGTATTCATCTGGGCTGCTTTGACAGGATGGAGAGGCTGAACGTACTGTGGTCAGAGAGTGAGCTGGTCAGAGAATGACTATGTTTATGTGTCACGCATTCCTCTCTGTCTGCTCAGCACTCACTGCTGCAGCTCTCCTCATTTGGAGGGAAAAGAGATCAGCTGCCAAAAACTGACTCAGATGAAATGAGAGAGACCTTTTAGGCCTTTTTTTTTCTTCTTCTTCTTTATCTGCGCAGTTGCTCTAAATGATTAAAATGAGTCACAGAAACTGGTGCAAACCAGTGCAGACTGCCCTCCTCCTAAAGTGATTTGTGTGTGCGGTTGTGTGTGTGTGAATCTTTTTTTTTTTTTTCCTTCCCTTTTTTAAGAAAGTGGAAATAGTTACCAGATGGAAAAGCAAAATATCTGCATCTTTTTTAAATAGAAGTTTAACACCTGTTTTACATTAAGACAAATAAATAAATAGAGGACAATGAAAAGTTTAATGATCTGTTGGTTTCACCAGGAAGAAGGGTAGTGTTCCTTCACTGGAAGTGAAAAATAAAATAAAAAAGTCACAACAAACTCCTGTTTTTGCTGTGTGGAAGGGAAATGCCAGAACTGCTGACATCTGCATAATGTCATGAAGAATACATCCCATCCCTAAAATTAAAAAAAAGATTAAATGTGCTTTTGTTTAACAACCACACCTGGAAAAAGTTCAGTTACAAATGGTCACAGCTAATTCATGTGCTCTGCCATGCTGATATGTTCTCAAACACCATTAACATTTCTGTAGCTCTCATTTTGTTATAAATTATACCTCAAATTGTCATTTGGGCAATCTAGAAATGTTGCTCAGGGAGTGTTTGAACCATGTAGTTCCATGTTCAGAGACTTGGTCATTCCTACCTATTCTCCTTCATTTTCATAGGCAGCATCTGGGGTGACAGACAATGTAATTTACGTGCCAGTATAACCCAAAGAGTAAACACAGGCTCAGGGGAAATACTAGACATGTCCAGTCCAGTTCATACAAGGCGAATGGAAACTTCTGGAACATGAGCTGGAGGGATTTCTGGCAACAAATTTAAGGAGAAGAAATTTAAGTCTTGTGCTTTTTGATATTTTGACCCACTTATAGATGGGGTCTTTAAACAGTATGACTAAGCTAAACATAGCATCTTGATCCGTGCAAAAGATGTCTTATGGAAGTCCACCAGCCATCATCTGTTTAAATGAGGACAGGATCAGAGTTTCCTACTTTAAAATTGGCTCTCTGTCAGCATACTCGGGGGAACATTTGATGTTGATACAAATAAAATAGAAAAACACTGGACTCCCTCATTCATCTCAACATTTTGTCCGCTAATAAACGATTGAACAACAGGTGTGCATAGCCTATGTTTATTATCATAGTAATATTTAAAAAATAATATTAATAATAATAATTTTATGCATATACACAAATATTATTATTATTTCCCATTATTATTATATCACAGTTGGTATAGTTGGAGCAATTCTGCAAAACAGCCTCCACAAACCCACAGAAACACTTTTTAGATTTGAAAACAGTTTCTTCTCTGAAGCTGCCTTTTACAGTTTGCCCCAATTTACTGTGTGGGACAAAGGCAACATGCTATTTTGGAAGTCAGTGGGCTACCAGCTAGAGGGTTAAAAACAGAAACCCCTTTGGCTCCAGAAGGGAGGCCATGCAGTGTTCACAAGCTGCTGTGAGCAAAACCATGAGGAAGACCTATAGAAAATATACAAGTTGTAAGTAAAGAGCTAATTATGAACAATTGGCTCCTGATTGGTAAATACTCAATACTTTTCTAAATGATGTCCATTGTATAAAAGAGAGAGAGAGAGAGACAGAGACAGAGAACACATACTATTGTGGAGTTTTACACTTAACATGGTACATGGAAAGTAAAATAGAGTGAAGTCATGGAGTATGCAATATGTTTAATTGTAAAGAGGAATGGATAACAGTGATTAATTGAATTGCAAAGAAAAACATGCCCCTTGCAGGTACAATAAGAAACTGGATTCAAAAACTGACATTAATTAGGCTATTTTTAAGCTGAAGGTCATTTTCATGGTAAGCATTTTTCGACACAAGGAGAATCGGAGAGGACGATGTTTAATTTGCTGAGGAAAATGAGCAGGGAGGAGAGTGGAGGAAGGTAGAAAGTAGTGGAGGGAAGAAGTGGCAGAGTTGGAACAAGTGCAGGGATAGAGGTGGTTGGATGGACAGACAGGGGTGAGAGAGTTTAGAGAGATTGGGTGAAGGATGGGGAGGAGGTGACAGATTGGATGTTTGGAGGCCAAGGGGTGAAATAACAGTGAGAAGTGACTGGAAGGCTGGGACACGCTGGCCTGCAGACTGCCCCCTGCACCTGTTGTTTTTCAGGAGCCAGACGCCCAGAGGGGGACGAAAGGGGTGTCTTTGCTCCCTGTGACTCAGGAGAATCTGAGCAGCGACAGACATAGAGAGGGTTAAAACTGAACAGGGTCTTTGCATAAAAACCGTAGGGAGGGGGGGAGCTATGCTATGAGTCAGCTGTGGCTAAAAAAGGCAGCTGAGCTACTTCCACTGGGGACCAACAGGGTAAAATAAGACAAGTGGTGAAACAGCATTCCTCGGCTCAGCTTCTCATCCCCTTGAAAGAGGACATAAAGTGACCAAGGACTTTTGGGAGGAAAAAAAAAAAAAAAAGACAAATCAAGTTTGACCTTGCACATCATATTTTACATGGAGTGAAAAAGCACTCCCTGTACCTCAAAAAGAATTGTGGAACATCTAAATCTCACAAGATCTAATTCTCCATGAGGTATTGACATTATTTTATCTTACCTTTCTATGGTCTCAGAAAACTTCCTCTCTGACTGAATGCACTGATCGAAAAGATTGCACATGCTATATGATGCAGATTTAATAATATAATTAATCATCCACTAAATGAGGTATTAAGAACATATTTGCAGCTTTTTTAAATGACCATAACAAGATATCAACTACAAAAGTCAAATCCTTATTGGTAGTTCCACTGGTGAAGGTAGCTCCAGTATAGAGCAGAATACCCAGCATTGACCACTGCAGCGATGAAATGCAGTAACTTGAGGTGCATGATATACTGTACTGCTGCACTTTGTTGTGCCATGCCTTTTTAACATACAAGCTTAGTAGTAGCGTGACGGTAATGTCAGACTGACTTTGTTTTTCTCCTTGGGTGTATGGTTGCAGAATGTCCAGACTCATCAGTCTTTCTGTTATGTTCGTCATAAGAAATACCACAGACATCAAAGATGTTTTGGCTTCTGCAATGCTTTCCAAACACATCTGGTGATGAGAAGAGACTTAAAATGGAAAATAAAAAGGGTGACTTAAAACAATGTGTACTGCAGATGACAAATGCTGGAAAATCCAGCTGGGGCCGAAAGAGCCGGGAATTAATCAGCACAAACACAGTCTATCAAAAGTGGGTGACGTTTTTCCTGTGTGGCCTGGCTCTGACAAGATTTCCGTAGCATGTAAGCACTGGCTTGAGTTGAAGTTATAAACCGATGTCCACTGCTGACGTCCTAGCGTGGACGTAGACTGTCTAATCTTTCAGCCACCTGAATAATCAAAATAGTGTCACAGTTGACGATCCTTTTTTTGTTTTAGTTCCTGGGTCCAGGATCTAGGAGGAGAGGCAAAAATGAGGCCTCGATTCTTATTTGCATTTTAGAGATCAAGGTTACTTTAGGTTGACATTTGATCAAACATTTTTTTCTGCACAACTTGACAATATGACACCTCATATTAAATTCAGTATTTTGATGCACTAGACATCCATATTTTACTATTCCAATTTTAAAGATAGCAACTTCTCTAGTAGGAGCAAAAGTAGGTGCTAAATGTGCAGGACTTCTCCCAGCTGTAGTAACAGAAAGGTCTTGAACTTCTAGTGCTGTCAGAGCTGGAAGCACGCCAGTGGTGTCAATTGGAGAGCTGTGCACGCATGTCTGGGTGTGTGTGTGTGTGTGTGTGTGAGAGAGAGAGAGAGACAGAGAGACAGTGCATGTGAAGGATGGTTAGAGGTGGAATGCTCACCATGCTGGGACTTTAGTATGCCAGGGATGGGAGTCTTGGCATGAGAACATAGCACACTATCACCCTGGCTATCATGTTGCTGTCCCCAGTAAACATGGAGAGGCACAACATCCAATACAGCTCCACTGAGGACTTTTCAAAAGATTTTCAATTAGCGCCATCATCACAAATTATAGTTAGCACTTGTGTCGGGATATTAGGCGGCAGAAAAAGCTATTTCCAGATACTTCTTAAAGATGATAAGCAAATTAATTAAAAGGAGAAATGTTCATGAACTGCAAATATAATGTGATGTATCAGCAAAGTGAGGCTGAAGCCAGGTGACTTGAAGCTGAGATTAAAGTAGGAATCTGACATCTGTCTTTCATGCAGGGATAAGCTCAGAGTCTAGCAGTCTAAAAACTAACATAGTGTTTATGTGCAGCAGCTGTTGTTGACATATGTGCACTTTCATTTAATTTGGGCTTTGATTTTAGAAAGCGCGTGCATGTGTGTTGATGGTGACAAGATGCAGGAACAAATGGTGTTCTCTCCCTCTTAAAGCAAAGTCACAGCGAGGTAAGCAGACAGAAGGTCCCGCTTTGCGTCACAGTAAGTTAGTCTCTCTTTCCGCTGTCAAGTGAGCAGGGAAACAACTTTCCCCTCACAAGGTTGAAAAAGTTACTCTTTTTCTCTTTTTTTTTCAGTGATTAAAAAGTAGCAGCTTCAGCTCTTAACTTCCTCATGTCCCGTAATAAAAACAGATGCTTGTAATGCCTGTGCCTATAGAAAGTGACTTCTCCACTTTACTTTCTCGAAGAATCGACTAAATACCTTCAAATATCTCTTTATTTATTTATTTTACATTTTGAACACTGACAGATGATTTGAGCAAAACAGTTCACCTTGTAACAGTACAATCTGTCCCATGGAAAACCTGCATCCTGGCATTCTCATAAATGTTATTTTGGCACTTGACACCTATCTAAAAATTTCTGCAGCCCAACCACGTCTCTATTTATACATTCCTACAGTAATCAGTTCTCCCACAAGGCCAGTAGTTGCCCCCTCAACAAACTTTCTAGGAAGTGCTAAAAGAAGACAACAAGAGATTATTTGGTCTCCAAACTCCCCAGATACCAATCTGATGTGACTCGTGGCATTTATTGGAAGCGATCCTAATCCACAGATACCCCACACCTCAACCCACAAAGCCTATACGATCTATGGATAATATCCTGGATCCAGACCCAACAGGACACCCTCAGGTCTTCTATGTCCAGACCCTGACTGGTCCGAGTTCTTTTAGGAGGACAAGGAGGAGATACTAAATATAAGTCAGTGGATGTTGGGCATAATGATGTATGTGGAGACTATGACACCACCATGACTGAGAAAGCAGAAGTCATGTGTGTACAAACGTGCAGGAGCTGTAGGACATCACAGCTGTGTCATGGAGATTGCAAGCATCTGACACTGAGCATGAGACATTTCAAGTGCAATTTAGCTTTTGAAATAGCAAGCAATTGTATATTTGTGCATTTATAATTATATGCATTTACTGTATGGATGCAAAGTGATTCACTTAAAGACAATGAATAAACGTGACTTAACTTGGCAGACCTTGTTATATGCAATATAGATTGGAAAGCCCTGAAAGGCATTGTTGCTGACCGTGTAATTCATCCTCATGAATGAACTGGACTTTATTCAGCCCCATGGGTCTTAATGACAACCAAGCAGTAGCTTAGTTCTCAGTTATCAGCTGCAGAGGTCAGGCAGACTCTTCAAAGTGTCAGATAGAATGGCTGACATTACATCTGTCTACGCAACGATTAGTCACTAACTTATAATTTTCAAGAAAAGTAAATTAAAACTAAATATTTTATGGGATTCATGTGTAGTGTTATATGAGATCAAGCTTCTTTCCAGTGGAGGAGTAATTCAATCAACTGAACCATAACAACAGAAACAAAACATTTTCATGCATTTCATTTGGGATTTGTCCCATAACAGCAAGAAATCTTAATAATTCCTCAACTGTAATGTCCACACTGATATATGATGTTAATCTATGATGACATCAGTTCATAATCTGAAATTTGCTTCCTTTACATACAATAATAACGACAGTCTGCTGGAGTATTCAGCAATTACAGCTGTTCAAAGTCTATTAAAAGATCTCTCTGCTACAGTCATTTTACATTACAGCTTCCATCCACAGCAAACAGAATAATTAATCAATAAAAACTGTGAATGTGTGTAACATTCCTCCACTGGTAGGATCCTGTGGAATAATTTTTTTTTTTTTTTAATTTGCTGCCATTTTTAAAATCTTGACTACAATTACAATCTTTCTTGTGTGTAAATCATTTGAATGACACCGCTTCAAAGATGTTTGTTTTTCTTCAAATCGCAGGACTATAAAGCCACTGTAAATGCAATACATGTCAAAAATAAAAAATGAATAAGAAAATAAATCTCACAACACATTAAAACATCTGCCTTGCCTCTGATTCAGTACTCTTTAAAGCATTTCTGTATATCATCCCAGGGGATTTCCAGGTGAGCTGAGGCCACTTTAATCATTTAAATGTAATCAGACAAACTGCCTTTGCGCCACATACATGCAGTCTTCAGCTGTCTGTCTGAAAAGAAAAACAGTAATAGATAACAATACTTAATCTCAATATTTTCAATGTTTTTTTTTTAACAATTTCAAATATTTTGCTAATTTAACTCTAACCTCAATTCCAATGGAGTTGGGACGTTTTGTAAAACATAAATAAAAAAGAGAATACAATGATTTGCATATCCTTTTTAACCTATATGCAACTGAATGAAATACAAAGACAAGATATTTAATGTTCAAACTGATAAACCTTATTGTTTTCTTTTGCAAATATTCACTCGTTTTGAATTTGATGCCTGCAACACGTTTCAAAAAAGCTTGGACAGCAGCAACAAAAAACTGGGAATGCTGAGGAATTCTCAAAAAACACCTGTTTGAAACATTCCACAGGTGAACAGGTTAACAGGAAACAGGTGAGTGTCGCGATTGGGTATAAAAGGAGCATCCCTGAAAGGTTCAGTCGTTCACAAGCAACGATGAGGTGAGGTTCACCACTTTGTGAACAACTGTGTGAGCAAACAAATAGTCCAAAAGTCCAAAAGTTTAAGAACAACGTTTCTCAACATACAATTTCAAAGAATTTAGGGATTTCATCATCTACAGTCCATAATATCATCAAAAGATTCAGAGAATCTGGAAAAATCTCTGCACATAAGTGGCAAGGCTAGAAACCAACATTGAACGCCCCTGACCTTCAGGCAGCACTGCGAAAAACCAACATCATTCTGTAAAGGATATTAGCACATGGCTCAGGAATACTTCAGAAAACCATTGTCAATTAACACAGTTGATCGCTACATCTATGAGTGCAAGTTAAAACTACCATCCAAAGCGAAAGCCATATATCAACACCCAGACACACCACCAGCTTCTCTGACCCGAGCTCATCTGAGATGGACTGACGCAAAGTGGGAAAGTGTGCTGTGGTCTGACGAGTCCACATTTCAAATTTTTTTGGGAAATCATGGATGTCGTGTCCCCCGGCCAAAGAGGAAAAGGACCATCCGGATTGTTATCAGTGCAAAGTTCCAAAGTTAGCATCTGTGATGGTATGGGGGTGTGTTCGTGCCCATGGCCAGGCTAGCCTGCACATCTGTGAAGGCACCATTAATGATGAAAGGTACATACAGATTTTGGAGCAACATATGCTGCCATCCAAGCAATGTCTTTTTCAGGGACATCCTGCTTATTTCAGCAAGACAATGTCAAGCCACTTTCTGCACGTGTTACAACAGCGTGGCTTCGTAGTAAAAGAGTGTGTGTACTAGACTGACCTGCCTGCAGTCCAGACCTGTCTCCCAGTGAAAATGTGTGGCTCAAAATAAGACAACAGAGACCCCGGACTGTTGAGCAACTAAAGTTGTACATCAAGCAAGAATAGGAATGAATTCCACCTACAAAGTTTCAACAATTAGTGTCCTCAGTTCCCAAATGCTTATTTAAGTGTTGTTAAAAGGAAAGTTGATGTAACACAGTGGTAAACATGCTCCTGTCCCAGCTTGTTTGAAACATGTTGCAGGAATCAAATTCAAAATGAGTGAACATATGCAAAAATAAAACAAACAAACAAAGTTTATCAGTTGGAACATTAAATATCTTGTCTTTGTAGTGTATTCATTTGAATATAGGTTGAGAAGGATTTGCAAATCATTGTATTCTGTTTTTTATTTACATTTTACAAAACGTCCCAACTTCATTGGAATTGGGGTTGTGTCATGAAAGATAAACTTGACTTTTGCTTGGATTTTCTGTTCGTTAGTATTTTCATGACTTGGAAGTGGCTTGGTTGCCCCGCTGTTTCCTGGAATGTGTGACTCCACATCATTGTGGTGCTTCATGCCTCAGTGCAGTGTGTGGGTTTTGGGGTTTTGGGTGGGTGGTTGTATATCTATTATGCCACAATGATGATATGGCACTGGCAAGAAGGCATTTGAGGGGCTTAGTCCAACCCTCCCCATACTGCCCATGCCTGGTCACACGAAGCTGCTGAGAACCTCTGGATGACTGGGGCTTCTGGGCAGTGGGATTAACTGGTGAGAGGAAACAGCTGAGGCCTGTGTAGTGTCAGCATTTGCTAATCAATACTCTCACTGCACATGCAAACATGCATGCCATCACAGCCCATGCTCCTCCCTCTCAATAATCCCCTCCTACACTTTTTTTTTTTCTTTGAATCTACATAGGTCAGATATGCACAAAGGCCTGGACCTACAAAAGTCAAAAGGGGCCAGGGGACAGAGGGTAGGAGGAGACAAAGGCAAACTGAAGTGCTTGGTCAAAGCTGAGGGGGCTGCTGAGTCATCACCCAGGCTGTCTTAAAAAGATACATTTTGAACATTTGTACTAAAGTTGGTGAGCTGAAACTTTGAGTTGAATAGGGGGTAAAGGCTAAGTTGTTTTCAACTAAAGTTTCCAAAGGACAGAGGACCTTTAGATATAAAAATGTTCAAGTTCACTTATGTGATGCGGTTTTTCATTGACCACTCTATCTGAAATCTGGCTTGACATAATCTGTACTACAAATAAATTCACTGCTATTGAAACTGGTTGTGGAGAAAAAAGAGTGTGTTGCTCATCATGGTTATGTGATATGTTGTCAGAAAAGGCAGAGCTGTAAGTTGGAGAAGTGCAGCATATGTTAGTTAAACATTGACTTCAGGCTGACACCATCAAGGGTGTTTAAGCTGCTTGAGGTTAGCAGTCTGTTCAAAATGACAAGTGCGACTTACAGAGTGACAGTCACATTTAATAATTACTCATTATCATCATATCATAGCTTTACAAAGGTAGTACACAGTGCGAACACATAGCAACTGACCTGAAACAGTGGTGAAAGGAAAGAGCCTAAATAAGGTTACTATTTGAAGTTTTAATCGTGTATTTAGCTAAGAGAACCTTTTTTTAAATTTAAAAAAAATAAATAAATCTTAAAATGTGCTCCCCTCGCACATTTAATCCTCATTTTGATTCCCCTGAAGCAGGAGAACATGTCCTTTCACAAGAAAGCAGCAGTCAGCATTTGTAAAATAATAGTGTGCTTTGCTATTTACGACTACATCTTATTTCACCTGTGGAAGTAAACCCGTATTAAAGCTCACCAAGTTTGTTAGAGAGGGGGGTTTGCAATTAATTTGTGATTATTCTTGAAGCACGTGGATGCAAAGCCATTGCTCAACTTGAAAAATAAGCTTGAAATAAAAAGAAGATTCAGACTGTTTGGCACTCAATGACACAGATAAAAAAAAAAAAATCAGTTGTAATTCGCACGAGAGGCTTTTACTAATCTTTCTTGTAGATTTCGCTTCTGGAAGGTGAGGTCACCTAAGGAAGCATGGGCATATGTGATGAAAATTCAAAGAGAGAAAAAAACAAAACCTCTTGAGCCTGCTGAACCATGTTTGTCTCATTTCTCATCTGCGGAATTGCAGCTCTGAAGACAGAAGTCACGGCCACTGTATTTATTTTATAATAACTTGAAAGTATTATTAAAAATGCATGCTGCCCCTTTGTTTATAACAAAAGTGTGGCACCTCAGGTTTGAACCGTTCTGCCACGCACCTTCAGCATCTGTCAGACCTCAAAGCCACCACTGGGGGCAGCATTGTACAAATTTTCAGAGATGCTCTGTGTCCCTCTGAGTAGCTGCATGTGTACTGAGTATTCTATTTTTAATCCACGTGAACGGAACATGGATTAATCATTATTTCATTTTAACTGTGTTTGTTCCTCTATCTTGTTTTAATTATATTTAAAGATTAACCAGAAATTGATTGAGTGTACAGTCATGCACAGAAAGAAAATGCCTCATCAGTCAACTGCAATTTAAAACAAAATGTTTATTCAAATCAAACAGAAGAACTAGACAAAGGTTAAATCATTCAAAACATTGTATATTCATAGAATATCTATACATTGTCATGATTAAGAGACAAAGGAATAAAATAAAAACACAGAAATGGAGAATGAAGAAAAAAGAAATCAGTGAGTAATATTGCACTTTGTTTCTAAAATGTTTCAGATCCCATCACCGATGTTTTTTATCTCTGAACATTTCAGCTCCTGCCTTTCTTTACCAGGTCAGGATTTTAGCTTAATTTTGACATTGGACTACTCTGAAGCCGAAGCAAATGGACTACTGAACTGACCAACCTGAAACAAATATGTAAGCTTATTCTTGAACGCATAGCTTGATTCAGCTTCCCTAAGAAAAAAGAAAAACCCGAACAAAGAACTGCAAACAGCTATTTCATGAGTTTACCCCCAAGGAATTATTTTGTCTACTAACCCACATAACCTAATTGTTTCTCAGGGGGAGGGGTACTGATCAACAGCAGCCACCCCCGGGCCTGAGGATGAAAGACGTCAAGGAGACTTATTCAAATAGTTGCTGGGAAGCAACCTGTGTGAATGCCCAAAAACAAAACGGAAAAAGACAACAGCTGACCCTCATTGGCTTTAGAAAAACACTCCTGTCTTGTCCAAAAATGACTTTGTTTGCTTTTAAAAGGACTTTTACTTTCTTCCCTTTACGTCCTTTTGAATAAAACATTGAAAGGTCAAAAAAAAAAAAAAAAAAAAAGACCCAAAAAC
Organism: Arrhamphus sclerolepis; assembly: GCA_037176975.1. NCBI lineage: Eukaryota > Metazoa > Chordata > Actinopteri > Beloniformes > Hemiramphidae > Arrhamphus > Arrhamphus sclerolepis. Next base: position 10,003,139 of record JBAMYA010000024.1, on the reverse strand, counting down.
ATACAGGTGTTGAAGAACGTAACAAAAAAACAAGAGTTAGAGCAGACACTGAAAAATGAAGAATCATGATCAGGTCTTTTCTGCATCAAGGCCACTAAGATAAGATCACTTTAATAATCTGCAGTTTGTTGATTACCGTCAGAAGCTGTTTATTTAGTTACCAGCAGGATCTTGATAAGAGCGTGCACACACGTACTTGTGTTAGCTATGTTTCAAATATGTAAACTTAAAAGAAAATGACTAATACGAAAAAGACTGAATAATGCATCAATGTCCTACACAACACTGCTTTAATGAAAACAAAAAACCTCTATTACTTAGTTAGTACCGATTCATTTTCCCCAGACCTTCACCACTGAATACTATTTTTTCTTTAATTTTCTTATTAAAAAAAAAGTGCTGCTTTTTGTCTCTTCTTGACCATGTCAAACTCCGGTTATAGGTGGTCTCTTGTATTGAATGAGTGAGAAAACCAATGTATTACTCATGTCAACTTGCTACGTCTTGTCCTGACCAGCCATAACAGAGGTTTAGCAAAGTCCCCAGCTTTTCATTTGTGCTGGGTATGCTTCTCTGCAGAAGCAGTGTCATTTCATTTTCTCTGCCTCTTTTTTTTTTTTTGTCTTTTTGTAACTAGCATTCTGGGCTCACTGGTCTGGTTAAAAGAAAAAAAAGGAAAAAAAAAAGAAAAGAAAATCTGTCTGTTAGCTGCATGCAGTAGGCAAGTGCAGCAGGACAAAAAGGGAATGTGATTCATCTCAGAAAGCTGCCTTACTTGTCTACAGGTCTCTTCTACCAAAAATGAAATAATTATTAACAGTGCAATGGAAAAAAAAAACAAACAAACAAACTCTTCTTCAACCGCTTGGCAAGTGAGAAAACAACCTGAGACAGTGCATTTTGGGCAGTTATGCAAGCCTGGCTTGCTCCAAGATAAGGAGTAGAAGGGCTGCAAGCAAATGGGACCAGTTCTTCCACAATCTACCACCATGTGTCACATGGACACAGTTCTTGTCAGTTACTAAGTGGCAAATGCAGGACTGCGGCCCTCCTAGTCCTAATCCAGAGCAACCGCAAAATTAAAACACGGCCAAAAGCTACTCTAAATGTGGAGCTAAATACAAGAACAGAATAGCAGGACTACACTACACAAGAGGAGGGAGGCCACACTTAGATCCAAGCTTAGGAGGCAACAACTTATCAAAGATATTCCACAAGGAGATGGTGTGCTGCAGTTGTTGACAACCTCCAAGCTAGTCATTAGTCATCATATATAGAGGAAAAATTAATGTCATAACAAAGGAGGAAAAAAACAAACAAACAAACAAAACAAAACTCAGTGCATTTTTCTTGTACTGTCCAGTCATTCGCTTTTCAAAACTCAAATTCCGTCCTCAACATTGCTCAAAGTTACGCGGATGATACTCTGAAAGGTTAGGCCTGCAGTCTAATATTCTTAGTCTGGTGCTTGACAAAGCTCAAACCAAACTATTAGTGATATAAAAAAAAAGCTGTTAAACAGAGCCACACAACTCAAGTAAAGAATAAAATGTGCAAAAGGAAATCCAAAATGAGGCAGACGGACCTAGTCTTTGCTCTGTTGTTGACTACTGCTGAAAGCTCTCAGAGAGACTGGTTGTAACTCCTCTCTTCATCCCATATTTAAGGTGATTCTGCTGCAGTCTGGACATGATCAGTCCTGCCCTTTGTGTCAGGAGCCATGTCCGTATGTGCCACAAGTGCAGAAGAATCGAGGGTGAAGAGGAGCTTGGCAGGCGGAGCCTTGGTCATTCTTGGTCGTCAACACTAATCACCAGGGCTGTCACTAGTAGTGGGGTATTTTCCATACAGACTGAGTACACGTTCATCTGTACATATCCCACCCTCAGCTGGGTGATTCAGGAAGGAAGTGACACCCCAAACTCTGTTTCTGTTTCTCTCACTGAGGGAAGGCAGAAACAGATGTTCAATCCAACTCAACTGAGGGCGTGTCTTTGTTGGTTGGATGTTTTGTGTTTCTCTTGAAGCATTGCTTGAACACTTTTATCTGAGAAAAACCGAAGCTGAGGTTTGCAAGCAGGTTCCTTTTGGTTCCCCAAGTCAGTCAGAGGAATTCTGGCATGCCCTCAGCGTGATGGACAAGCATCAAGCCTGCGCTCCTCTGTACGGCTGGCATGATCTGGGTTGGGATCAACCTAGAGTGGGAAGGAGAAGACCAACATCATGAGGTTATTTATGAAAATAAGTTTCTCAGATCAAAAAATGCTCATCTCTGTCCACTTTATGCTCACCTCAGAGTACAGAGGAGGGGGCTGGAAGCGGAACTCATGAATATAGGCAAAGAGAGGTCCATCCAGCTCCTCTCGTACTGCTGGGACATCCACACAGTTCTGTCTCTGCTCTTCCGTCACAATCTCTGCATAGCTTGGAGGAGCTGCATGTGGAAAAAGTAGCAATTCAGCATTCTTGAAAATTAATTATCATCTGATAAACACATTTCATTCATGACAGAGATGCCAAATTACCTTCAGGCCTCTCTGGCAGCCCCATGCCCAGCCAGCTCATGCTGCACTGACTGCTGACGCTGGAGGTCCGGGAGCCAAATGGGTGGAGAGGAATGGTTCCAATGACCAGGGGCAGAGTGAGGGACAGGTTTATCGCTCCAGGTATGTCCACATATACCTGAGAACAGAAGCCAAGGTAACAACAATGGTTTACAAGTTGAAAGTCAGAAGCATGACAAAATCTGTGAAAGTGCTGTAATTGGCCTAATGAAAGGTGTCAGAACTTTGCATTTAACACAAAACAAAATCACTTTTAGGACAGACCTATTCTATCCAGGGCAATATGGGTTAAGCAATAGTTTGACAGGATGTGGGTCAGTGTCTGGAGGTCAGTTGTTTAAGCGAAGTAGAGCCCTTGTCAAGTGTCTGTCTATTTGCAAGGTATAGAGATTACAAGCACCCTCGTGGCAGTTGCTGCCACCGATATTCTGGGCTAATGCTCTTAGCAGCATGTGGAGATAACACCTGGGGCAATCCAAGACCCAGATTTGGCTATGTCAACTGATTCAGCCAGGTCATTCACTAGGAGAGATATGTGCTTACTGGGAAATATTGACCCTGTACTGATAATGGCGCAAGGAATGAGAACAAGAGCACATGACTGAAAGTGTAATGAAGCCAAAACCACTCATGTTTCTGTGTCGGTGAGCTCAGAATAAATACAGTATGGCAAACAGAAAGGTCATTCAGGCTAAATGTTTAGAAAGTGTATGACTCAAACAAAAAAAGACTGTACTTACCATGAGAGAGTACTCCACTCTGATAATGCTGCAGTCCAGGATGGAGGGCGAGACGGGTGGGATCTTCAGCATCTTGCCGTTCCAAGTCTCTGTTTTGCCTGATGACAGAGACTCTCCCCGTAGGTTGGCCACTAGCTGCTTGACCTCCTTCATTTTTCCTTTGGCATAGAAGGTCTGGGTCTGATAGATGGCTGCCTTTGGCACCACCATTCGGGATGAGCAGTTCTCGATCTCGGCAAAGATCTGGATAGACTCTCCTACACAATTCAAGGACATAAGGAAAGTTCAGTGATGCATGTCCACAGTCACAACAATACTGATAATGTGCGTGCAATCAATCAGTAATCTGCAGGATGAAATACTTCTATTAACTTTGGTTATAGCTAACAGACCTATCAATCATTGCCATAGTCTCACCTGGGGTGTATCCCTTCCTTTCAATTTTGGCACTTAGGGAAATAGGACCTGAGGTGCAGAACCAACAGCAAAGAGTCTTGTCTTTTGTGCCGGCCTGTGGTGACTGAAAAAGGAAAATGGGGAAAAGAAATTGAACATTTGTTTCCTTCATATAATGTCACAGCCATCTGGAAAGCTTATTTAACCTGAAAGGCTGCTTTAGAAAAAATAAATAAATACCAGTAATAATGGAGTGTTGATGTCAATGTGCTCAAAGACTGTAAATTCCTTCTTGGTCTTCATAGGCAGGAGCCATGGTCTATGGAGTTCTGCCTTTACCCAGTAGCGCACACTGCCATGCTTCCCTTCAAAAGAGGTAGCCAGAGGTCTGCAGTGAAGGGGAAATGAGGACAGGTAGAAATAAAATGTTAAAAATGAAAAATAATGCCAAGATCAAACATACAGTATACTGCAGTCAAATCTCTGATTCAAATTTAGCATTAGGAGGCTTACGTCTGTGGAAGCTCGAGGCTGAATGCATACTCATGTCTTCCTGAATGGATAGTGGTGAGTCCTTCCTCAGAGTTGTCATCGTCTGAAAAACAAGGACAGTTTTCCAAACACATGTATACCATACCTGGATAAAATGCTCTACGAAGGCATCTGAAAGTCATACCAAAGAAAAAAAAAAAAACAACAGGGTGGGGGAGACAAAAGAGAATAAACGGATTTTACTATCAAATGTGTCTGTAAGAAATTAATGTATTGAGTGACAAACAGCAGGGTAATATTTAGAGGACCCCAAAGAAGTTGGTTGTTTGGAGGTGCCAGAAACTCAGGATGTTGGGTTTTCCTTTTCTAGGAACAAAGACCTACTTGTTAAAAGATCTAATTTAGACACATGGGATGTACGTACATAAACTACTATAGAAGCATGAACAACACCAGAAATACGATCTTAGTTGTCAAACGCACCTCCGTGTGTGTGTGTGTGTGTGTGTGTGTCCATGTCCGTCCATCAGACAAATGAGGATGTATCTGAGCCCAGTTTTTGTTTTAGGTTTGTACATAAGTAAAGAAAAACAACAAAAAAAGGACAGAATTGGATGTAAATGAAAACAACTTATGTTTTCATTGTCACGAGCTGTTTGTTCAGTCTGATCAAATCAACTAGAATTTCAGAGATTAAACTTTTTCTGGTCAAAGTGGACCGCCCACTTTGACCAGAACACGACACAGTGGTTTAACATTCACATAAAATTGCCTTTTATGTGGCAAATAGGGATCCAAAATGAATTCTGAAACATGAGGGAAAGCTGCTTGGAAAATATTGTTTGACTTTCAGCACTTTGTGTTCGTATTTCTTATTCCCTTTTTTTTCTGACTCGGGTTTTCTGCATATTTTCACACAGACAGTCACACTTTTTTTTTTTTTTTTTTGCTTCAGCGGGGACCAAGGAAGTCTGGTTGAATTTTGTGTGCTAGTTAAGGCTGATAATTTTTTTCTGGTGAGGAAAGTGTGTGTGGTAGATTGTGTGTGTGTGTCACATACAGCATTATAAATACACAAGTCACTGAGGCTGACTGCTGGAAAGTTCTCTTTTGTCTGGACTGCTCTCCTCTAATGATATACAAAGATATGTACACCTTCTGGAACATCCCACCTTTGGTTTGTGAAGCTGGAAAACCAAGCAGCCTCCAGTTGGAGCACCAGAAGCTCTGATGCTTGCTCCTGAACTGTGGTGTGTTATTGAGGTCTCTGCAGTAGACCGTAGATGTTCCTTTGCGGTTGTCTGTCTTGACAAACTACAATGTCATAATAGGTTCAGCGTTCTAATTTGTGATGAATTTCTCTGGAAGGTGTTGTGATGGACCAGGATGACTGAGAACCAGGATGTTTGAAAACAGACTAACTGATATCAGCTGAGGGTCATCATACATTTGGCCACCTGATGAGTATTTCTTTCTCTCCTGATATTTCAAGTTTGGTTGATCAATCCCATGAGATCATCTATTTTAACCTTTAACCTTAACCGTAACATCCCCATAGTGGCAACTACAGGTTAAAGGTGTAATGGAATTTAACAATGACAACAGATGACATTTACCAGTGTTCCTAAAGAGGGAAGCAGATGTTGCTGCAGCTGCAGCTGTCTTTGCTCTTTTGCTGACTGCTTTTGACATGAATTTGATTTTGAATGATAAATAGTCAATCTAATCATTTTAACCTTCTTTACACTCTACAAAGCACTTTACAATATGCATCTGATTTAGAAATTCAAGCAAACTTTCATTCAACACTTGTTATTGAACATTTCTACTTTTTCATACCATCTACTGCACCAATTAATTTATGAATGCAGTTTGGGTTGGGCCTTTACTCCATTAAATGTTATAACTGATGTCACAAGATAAGTCAAATGGGAAAAAAAAAGAAAAAAAAGCTTAAAATCCAGCCTCATAATTGAATACAAACGGGGGGTTAAAATTAGCACATCAATAGCATGTCAAGTCCAACATGCAGCCCATTAAACTGGAGCTTTGGGACATTTCCTCAGCTCACTGAAGGAACATGAGTTCTTGGGGACCAAGTGTGTGAAGTGTGAGGAAAGGGTTTAACTAACAAATGAGGTCGCTCATCCATGAAACATAAGATGGAGCATCTTGGTAATTAAGATTCAATTCCCTGCTCCAAGGGCGGGCAGGATGTGGTGTTAACTTCCCACTGAGAGCGAGGCCGAGGGAGGGACAGAGAGCTTTCCATCTTCTACTGTCGGCAGGTCGCGTTGGTTTAAACAGACACTGATCAAGTAATCAAGTAAGACTTTCAGTCTGGTCAATCAGTTGAAAGATTCTGACTCTGGGTCCCTTATGAGTCCAGATTTTAGTAAATGTCAGTGGTTTGTTTGTTTGTTTGTTTAATGCCAGTTCATGGTTTTATGGTCCTTACGATATATATTTAGATATTTTAATAATTTTGCGCTGGGTGATTTCTGTTTCAGATCCACATCTTCTCACCAAATATCTGCAGTATTTAATTTGCATGTATTTTCTATGTAACTCAGAGAAACTAATAAATATTAGTGCTTCCTCATCCCTTGTGAAGAATGACCATGAAATATTGGAGTAAATTGTGGTAGCTGCTTAGTAAATGTACGATGTATGATACGCATTTCTGCAGTTTCTTCTACATCTAGCTCCTTTTGCTGTGTGGGCTTCTTCAACACGGACTGTAAACCTTCCGATTGCTGTTAGTATCGTTATAAAAAGCTTTGTCTGCAGAGCTTCAGACCAGCTTCATGTCAAATAATCCTGCACATCAGAGAACTAATTAAAAAGTATGCATTGATATTGAGTGAAGAAACCAAAATAATGATAATAATAAGACAACCATTTAGATAATGTTGCCATTATGACAGCTGGTGCACAGTTAGGTGCAGAGTTTTTATGATTTTGTCTCTGCACACCACCATCAAGAACAAAAACAACATACATTTTTCAGCAGGGATTAGATATTAATATATACAGCCGAAAGTTTCCAAATGACATTTTAACTGTTTTCTATTTGCTAAATATCTTTGACCTTAACTGTAGCTATATGCTTTTTCACTGTGAGGAACGGCATGAACTGGATGTGCTTCTATCCCAGTATCAAATGTTGATGTCATGTGAGGTAACATTGCAATAAAACCAGCTAAGCTCTCCATGCATTACACGCACCAATGTGCACAGTACGAGAACCAAATCAGGTTTTGTGTGACACACATCAGACCTCTAAAGGAGGACTCCCCTGTTCACTGCAAGTATTCAGCATAAAGAGAGAAACAGCCAAAGCTGTTCAGCAAGGGACAACTTCAACTTTTGGCACAGTCACAATTGTATCCTCTGAGTATGCTTAACTCCAGTAATTGCTCTGCACAGTTGCACACAGCTGCAGAAAAGGAAGATGAAGATGTCTTAAAATGACAAATTTCACTCTGTGCCGTAAGACCTGTTTTTTTTTTCAATGCTCAAAAAAGTATAATTTTACTTCTTGTTCATATGAGCAGCAGAGTGGAGATGATGAACAATGACAACTAAGATATTACTGATGTGTAAAATAATAAGACAGTCACACATGGACAGCATTAGAAGCACACTTATTTATCTATTTTTACAACTGTCAGCAAATATCTTAATGGTTAGTGTCATGACCTGGAAAAAAAAAATGCTATTTCATATTCTTCTGCAGTGTGAGTGATAGTGAACGTGTCCTCTAGTTTTCTTTTACAGTTGGATCTGACATTTTATTGACTTCCCCATTATTTAGACTAACAAGTGTATTTTTTTCCACTTAAAGGGAAAGGAATCTATAGTACAACTGCATCAATTCAATTTTATGAACTGAAATGAGTAAAAGTGAAATCCCAGTGAGGACTAACTTAAAACTTTCTGCACAGGTAAAAGCCAATTTAATTCAACGTAAGCTTGCCGCGCACGCCTCAGTACGTTTTTAGAATTTTCTGAGGTTTATTAAAAGTTAGCCCCTTTTTACTGGTTCATCAGTCAAATTCATGACAAACACCCCAAAATGTGTGGACCATAAAGACTTTTAACACCTCATTGTGCTCAGCCTCCTTTGTTTGCACTGCAGCCGCTTTCAGATCACTGACAGGCACCGCTGCTTAACCATCATCTCATTACAACTGGCAGCCATAAATCAAGGATGACGGTTATCCTTCTCCCGCCTCTTCCTCTCTCTCTCTCTCTCTCTCTCTCTCTCTCTCTCTCTCTCTCTCTCTCTCTCTCTCTCTCTCTCTCTCTCTCTC
>JBAMYA010000024.1:9980828-9994531 GCA_037176975.1 Arrhamphus sclerolepis | reverse complement strand
TACTCCCATGTGTGTGAGCGTGGGTCTGTGTGTGTGTGTGTGTGTGTGTGTGTGTGTGTGTGTGTGTGTGTGTGTACATATACACTCATATATATACATACGTCTATCTATCTATCTATATATATATATGGATGTTAAAAAAAATAGTTTGCTTTGTATAACTGGGTGGAGAGACGGGGTGTGCGGCTTCTGCCAGCTCAGCACTCCCTCCCCCTAGCAGCAGCAGCAGCAGCAGCAGCAGCAGCCGCCGTGTGATAAACAAGTGCGGAGCTGTCAGTCAACCAGCAGACTCCAGCAGGAGGAGACCGGCCTGAACCGGTGTGAGCAGCTTCCCACAGCCGAGCTGCGCTCATTACGTATTCACTGTGCGCCGCTGCAGTCATCACTACGATACACAAACAGCTACAACTTCAACCGCAGTCAGCTCTTCACTTCAGCATCATTTATTTCTAAGCGTTTAGGAACATTTCCTTTATATTTATAATGCATATTTATAACCTCTTGGTTAATGAACTCTGCAAAACGTCATTGCAAACTGGTGCTGTTTTTACAGCAGTTTTATTTAAAAAAAACAAACAAAAAAAAAACAACTAAGTATCAGAAATAATAATAGTAGTGATAATAATAATAATAATAATAATAACGATAATAATAATAGTAATACATATTTGACTTCAGAAGGCATCTGCAAAACTGCTGACAATAATCCTCAAAAATGTATCATCTTCCACTGAAATACAGTGCACATACATCATCCATCACTCCTGCTACTAATAAACTCAGATTTAGGAGCTGATGCCTCAATCCTTACATCCTGCACGTATCCCCATAATTAAAAAAGTTGCAGAATATTCTCTCACCCTGCAAGACAATGATGTAATTGGCCACACACGGGTACCTTAGCCAATCAAACACGCACGAGGGCGGGGCCTGGGCATTACCCCGCCCCTTCCCGGTCCAGTTTTCTAAACAGGATTGAACCGCTTTGAACAATAGGTGGAAACTTAAGAAAAGCTTCAAAGAAACGCCCTGTATAGTGCTGTTAAGCGATGAAATTCACAACCAGAACTGTGTATTAATTTGTCCGAGGTATTATATTTTCACAGTGTGTCTCAAAAATGAATTTATTTCTTAATTTTGGCTTAGAAATGTGATGAAAGACAACAGATGCCCGAGTAGCTGTCATTCATTCTGACACCTTGAGCACAAACAACCAACGATGGAGCTGTATTTAGAAAATGACACAAAGTAAATACCAACACTTTCCTAAAGTGAGGTTCCAGTTATAAAGTTCTCATACTTTTAGTTGTGTGTATTAATCTATTATCATCCCCTGCAGCTGCATGTTTCAGCGGACCTGGTCGTCAGCTAGCGAGACAAGAGCATCACAGTTTCTACAAAACTTGAGATGGAAAAACCAAACTTACCTCTCTCGTGCCCAATTAAAATATCTTTGTGATTCAGGTATTCCACTTCTTCTGTGTAGTTTTGCGTGTAGGCAGTGTTGGAGCCAGCATTTCTCGACTCCGTCCAACGAACTTTTGCAAATCCTTTGGCGTGGATTTTGAGAGATTTCACGCGGATTTCTCCGGTGACTTCGACGATCACCCTCCCTGAGACACAGTCCCCGCTGGAGAAGACAGGGATGTTGCTGTCATTGAGACAGTCGTAGCTTATTGTGAAGCTCTTTACCTTTCCTAGCACCATGGCGGAAAGAGTCAGGCAACAGAGACCTTCAAACAAACAAAAATATATATCTTTTTAAAAAAGGAGTCTAAGTTTTTAGACACTGATCAGTATATTTGGCCTGCAAAAAAGCAGCAGGCACGATCAGTGGCTTCTTTGCGAGCAGTTCATTGAGCTGTGTGAAGGCTGAGTAACAGCAGTGGATGCTGTTATCATCTGCCTCTCTTGATGGTCTCTAGTCACAGACAAGGAAACCCCCGGAGCTCAGCTCACTTTAAGCGACCAGGCTGGCTGAAAAACAACCTTCTGCGCATGGGCAAGCCTTCACTGCCCCCTCCTTCCGCCTGCTGGAACGATGAGACTCAGTCAGATTACATTACAAGTGTGGTCAAACAGCTGAGAGACTGCACAAAGAAATGTGCAGATATGGGCGAGGTTTTACACTTCTATTGTGATATTTTAAATATATCAATATGTTTCTATCATGTATGCATGTAATATATATATACATATTTTTTTATTGTGCCACAATCAAATTCAAATGCACTAATCTTTTTTATATGTTTCATATGCAAGTAGCGACTTAAGACAGCACACATTGCCTCATAATATTCAATAAACTCACAGCTTTCAGTCATACTGTGTGCACTTTCAGACAATAGTTTCACATATCTAGAATGACTGCAATGCCTGTGCACTTAAAAAAAAGAAAAGAAAAAAAATCTGCAGCATTTTCTGTAATCCAAAATTGCAGGATACAATGTGCACACCCATGGTTTAAGTGACTAACAGACAGAAAATCAGCAGATACATTCAAATAGCTGAGATGATGTTTTGCAACAACGTAAACAATAATCCGTACACGTATGTAGGCTTGTTCTCATTGTGTTGAACTCTCAGTTTTTCAGAAAAACAACTCTCAGGGCTCAAAACGCCACCCTGTGGACGTCACAGTTTCTTGCAGGAGCTGCAAATATCACCTGTTGAGCACAATGGTTGAACATCATAAGCGCTCACTGCGGATGATACCAAAAGAGAAATTCTTATTTCCGTGTAAATAATTGCTTGCAATATTCAGTAATACTATTCTAGTAATACTATTTTATATTTCATTGAAGGTATTGGCAAATTTACCTGTGGCTGTAAGTCTTATTGTTCGGAGATCATTTGGAAAGAGCAACACTGTGAACAAAGTGAATGGAATTTCATCAAAACCAAACCATTAAACGATTTTTAGAACAAGCATTGTGAACCTTATTTCACACTAATTACCGAAATAATGAAGAAAAAAAAAAACTTTTATCAGATGGTACAAGTATATCTTACAAGTGGTTAACATGGGCAAATATTTCTTAGAGTATTTAGTTTAGAAGTGTGATGTTTAGATGTTTTGATGTCTGTACAGATGCTGCCCTCTAGTGTATCCTTTTTGACATTACACATAATGAAAAAAAAAAACTCGGATTAATTTAGTTTCTATTCGCAGTCAGGCTTTCATTTCAGACTTTTTCCCAGATTTTAAAAATACAGTTCTTGGAGGATGTGATGGTAAAAATTGCATATATGCTTGTAAATAAATATTCATTTCCACTTGAACGGTGTTAAGCCGTTAGTTTCGGTGTGTTATTTTCAGGAAGCTCTTAATTTGAAAGCGTGTCCAGGATGTTGACAAACCAACACGCACTGCTCTGATCAGTGACAGCATTCGTAGGAAGCAGACAGCCATCTCTGATCCAATGAATCTCGTGAATTTCCGTCAAATCTCTGTTGCACTTTGTTTTGACTTGTATCAAGTATGTTTTTGATGGTTTTGATTTTCTTCCTCCAAAGTTATGGTCATACTATTTGCCAAAATGTCTCCAGACCAAACATAGTGATGGTGATGAGTGATGCCTTTGTAAGTATAATCTAACACCAGCTTCACTACATATTTATCCCTGGGTCTCAGTATGAGTGACTTTTGTTTTAATAACTTAGCTGAAGGTGAAGACCTGCTTGTCAGTTAAAGTTAAGTGCGATGTTGTTCTGTTTAAAAATAGTTTTTTTTCTGACTTGTCTGTTTCTTGAGGATGGTCGACTCTCCTTCGATCCTGGGAGCAGAGTTGTACAGCTGCCATACATAAACTACCTTAGGGAGCTTGGGTCCACTTTCCTTAATGCTTACACCAATTCACCCATCTGCTGCCCTTCAAGAGCAGGTAAATCAGTCACCTACCAACATGCATTTGGAGTCTTTATTTGAATTGTGACTGCACAGATGAAGTACAGTGTACATTAACTCTGTTACAGCAATGTGGAGTGGTCAGTTTGTCCACCTCACTCAGTCCTGGAACAACTACAAGTGTTTAGATGCAAATGCAACCACGTGGATGGATGTGCTGGAGAGGAACGGATACTACACCAAGATGATGGGCAAGATGGATTATACTTCAGGAAGTCACTCTATTAGGTAGGACAGGCACCATCAGAGACGTGTCTCTGAAGGCTTTCATTTACATCACTACAGTTCTTTTAGTAAACTATGAACAGTATTACACAGCCACCCATGGCTACAGAAAACCTCAACAATAGAATACAAACTGTGTGGGCAGCTTTTTCAGTCACTTTGTGAATCATTGTTTTGCGTTCTGACTGTACATGTTTTATTTCCAGTTTCCTTTTTTTTGTGCGTCTGTCACAGTAATCGTGTTGAGGCATGGACACGAGATGTTCAGTTCCTCCTGCGACAGGAAGGCCGGCCAGTTTCCCAGCTTGTTGGGAACATGTCAACTGTAAGGATCATGGAAAAAGACTGGAAAAACACAGACAAAGCTACACAGTGGATCCACCAGAGAGCTGCATTATCACAACAGCCTTTTGCTCTTTATTTGGGCCTCAATTTACCTCATCCCTACAAAACTGAATCCCTGGGGCCCACTGCTGGAGGATCCACCTTCCGTACTTCACCATACTGGCTTACAAAAGTACACTTCCTCTGTTTTGCATTATATTTTTTTGTTTTTGTTGCAGAATTTCTTGAAAAAAAAAATCATATGGAAATTCTTATTAACATTTTTCTCACAAATACAGGTGTCATCTGAGCTTGTTTCTATCCCTAAATGGCTGCCTATGGCTGCTATGCACCCAGTTGACTACTACTCCACCTTCACTAAAAACTGCAGTGGTGATTTCACTGAGGAAGAAGTCAAAAGTATTCGACTCTTCTACTATGCCATGTGCGCTGAAGCAGATGCCATGCTCGGTAAGCTCACAACAATAATTCACAAGAGGCTGGTCTCACCATGATAGAGCTGACAACATTTTTTAACTAATTTTGTTCAAACCAGGTAGTTTTGCTCACAAATATGGTGTGAAGTAACCTGCTGTTTTAGCAAGTTATCCAATTCAACAAATCAGAAAAATTAGGAAAATAAAATCAGCAAATCAGAAAACACACACACCTCAACATTTCTAGAAGATCTTCATACAGTAGAATACTGAATGGGGAGAGCAACCTTCTGAGGGAAAAATACAATAATTTTGTCTGCGAAGTGTTAATCTATATTTTTTTCTCAATAAAACATGCTTAAAATTTTACCACTCAGATAATTTGTTCTCTCTACAGCAGTTAGAGCAGAGATCTTGTTGTCCACTTTTTAACTTCCACCCTCTCTGTCTCACCAGGCCAAGTTCTTTCAGCTCTGAGAAAGACTGGTTTGCTCAACAACACGGTTGTGATCTTTACGGCTGACCATGGAGAGCTTGCCATGGAGCACCGGCAGTTCTACAAGATGTCAATGTTTGAAGGGAGTTCCCATGTCCCCTTGCTCATTATGGGTCCTGGACTGACATCTGGCATGCAGCTCAGCCAGCTTGTGTCTTTGGTTGATCTATACCCCACTGTGCTGGGTCAGTAGGTAGAAAGAACACACACTGAACAGTCTTTTCAGTTTAAAGGCAGTAATTGATATTGATTTTAGTATTTAAATTTGACATAAGTATTGATGTAAGATGTTTTTATGTTTTGCAGAAATTGCTGGTATCTCAGCTATCAGTAATCTGAGCGGCCATTCCCTCCTTCCTTTGCTATCCAAATCTAGTATGTCTTCAAAGAAGGAGCATCCAAACTGGGTGTTGAGTGAATATCATGGTTGCAATGCCAATGCTTCTACATACATGCTTAGAATTGGCCGGTGGAAATACATCACTTATGGGGATGGCCTTAGAATACCCCCACAACTTTTTGGTGAGTCCTAAAATTGAGACACAAACTTCACAAACTATTTTTTTTATTATATATTTGTTTAGGAAGATGTGATAATAAAACAATAGTCACCCATGATTTATCTGTTCCTACTTTGCAGACCTCACACTGGACAAGGATGAACTTCACAATGTAGTTCCCAAATTCCCAGACTTGTGTGCCCATCTGGACAAGCTGCTGCACAGCATTGTAGACTATCCAAAAGTCTCTACAAACGTTCATCTGTACAATAAAAGGTCATTTAGTGCATGGCGCTGCAGTTTAGGTAGAAACTACAGCCAAGCTATTGCTAACCTCAGGTGGCATGTGGATTGGCAAAAGGATGCATTAGCCAATGAACAAGCTGTTGATAGGTGGCTCTCTGGCTCCTCAGGAACTTTTTACGACTATAATGAATGTTAGGCTGACATTGTAATGAATTGAAATTGCATAATTGCAGAACTTTTATGTGTACATTTTGATAGTTAAAGAGTCGTTGCAGAGCTTCATGGATGAAGATTATTTTTTCCTGCTAAGCTTGTATCTTCTTTTTTTTTTAATGTCATTCACCCTTTTACTAAATCTGGATTTTCTTTACATATCTCAGACACATCTCTCACTTCATTTCAGTTTTAACATGGTTATCTTTGTAAAGTACTAAAAACTATGGTAGCTCCCCATTTGTTTTTGTTTCGTATAATTTTGATAATAATAAATATTTTTGTCTGATCTGCAGTTGCTTCGTTTTCTGCTAGACTGAAATGTGAATGTTTTATTTAGTGTTGGGAGGAGCTATAAGTTCTTTTATTTTGAAAGTTCATCGTTTAGTCGCTTGTTTCACTTCCGTGTAAACTTGCAGATACAGCGTCAACGTAAACAGTAGGTTGTCCCAACTTTTCCACACTTTTTGCAAAAACCTAAAATATTACAGAGGTCTGAGTACAATTAAACGAACAGTTTATTTCATATGAGCCGAGATTCGCAAGAATGTTTGCACTGTAATCTTTTATGCTGACAAGCTAAGAGCTAATGCTAAAGTGAACACCATGAAGCAAAACTACCATCAGTGAACTAAAGTAAACATAAAATCATCTGTCATCTATTAGATAAATCATAAACCTCTGCTACGATGAAATGTCGACCTTAAAGGTTTGTAGGAAGTCGAATATTTAACGGCAGAGTGTTAATAACTCGTTTTTATTTAGCCTATGGCTAATAGTCATTACAGTCAATAAATCACTATTTGGCTTTGAGTTGTCACGAAGTCTACCTTAAATTCTTTATTGTGTCCAGGAGATGTCTAGTAAAGAAGTGAAAGCCGCACTGAAAAGTGCCAGGGAGGCCATAAAAAACAAGGAATTCAAAGAGGCACTAAAACACTGCAAGGTAAAGTATCTCAGACTAAAATATTCTGAGAGGTACACAAAGATATTATGCAACTGACTTTGTTCTCTTCAACGTGGTTTCAGGCTGTATTGAAACTGGAAAAGAATAATTACAATGCTTGGGTATTCATCGGTTTGGCAGCCAGTGAACTGGAACAGCCAGATCAGTCGCAGGCAGCCTATAAAAAAGCCATAGAGCTGGAGCCAGAGCAGCTGCTGGCCTGGCAGGTAAGCCGCTGGTCTGTTCAGATATTTTATGCCCTCCTGTCCACGTTGGCACTTTTCTCCAACCAACGTTATTTGTACTTAGTACAGCATTGATATAATGATAGTAGTTTGATTAAGCTGAATTGTACATGCAGGTTCCCTCATATTATCGTTTTGCTGCTTACCGCTTTTTGATAAGTGATCATGTTCATTGTTAGTGATGCATATTTTGCTGTAGGGCCTATCGAATCTTTATGAAAAGACTGATCAATGGGATTTCAAAGCTGAGCTGCCTAATGTCTACCAGAAGCTGGTTGAGCTGTATGCAAGGTAAGATGAAAAAGAAGAAAAAAGAATCAGCAAATATTTCTAAAAATGTTCTATCTCTCTCCCTCTCTCTCTCTATATATATATATATATGTGTGGGTGTATATATATATATATATATATATATATATGTATATATGTATACACACATTAATTTCTCCCTGCTGTAATACCTTAGCATTTTAATGCATATTTAACTATGTTCTCCATTCACAGTTCCGATAAAAACAAATGTTATGAAGTGATCAAAAAGCTGTCGGATATTTATCAGTCTGATAGGGAATATTTAAAGGTATGAAAATTTAAAAGTATTTGTGCACAATTTTGTTTTTTGTTTTTTTACACAATATATTTTAATATGTGAATTGATTTGCGTTCAGCTGGCAAAGGTTTGGCTGCAGCTTGTGCAGCTGAAGGAGGAAGAGGCTGAGGATAAGAAGGAGTTGGTGAAGCTGTTGCAACAGATGACCCAACTCCTCTCAGACTGCCTTGATGAGGTGGAGCAGGATAATGAAACTCAACAGCATGTAAGACTTCCCACCTGTAGACTTAAACACAGAAGTTTGATGTGTTTCTCTGTGATTAAACATTTTGCACAAAATAACTTTACCATTTTTAGTCTAATTAATTTTGGTTGTCAAAATTTGTACTAAGTTTGCCTTATTTTGTGGAGCGCTATCTCATGCTCTCTCCACTCACAGAGAATTGCACATTTTTAAAGTGTGAGTTATTTTCTTTTTTTAATCATCAGTTAATCACAGCATATGAGAAAGCCATGGTTCTCATTGAAACTGTCCCAGGAGAAGAACACAGGAAGCTCTCAGCCGACTATGTTAAAGCTCTCTCCAAAGTAAGTGCGTCCCCTCATATTTCAGTCTAAATTGAACCATTGATGGAACTTTAAATGTTTTCATGCTCATCAAAATAGGTCACTTCATCCTTTTTTTTTTCTTTTTGATTGAAAGTTCTTTCACGAATGACTTTGTCATTGTAAGTATATTCTTGGTGCAGCTTCCACACGAAGAAGCAAAAATGAAAGTGGCATGCCAGTCCATGTTGGCCCTCTATCCCAACCAAAGTTATCCTCTTGAGGTCCTCTGTTGCCACTACCTAAAAACAGGTAAAGCACTGTTGTCTTGTTAACTTTTAGAAGGTTTTTCTGAAATGTTAAAGATCAGCATCCATCTTCCTTTAGAAACAGTGACTTCTTCAGTCATGGGTTATTTATAATAATAGCGGGGCTGTCTGTTTTTCACAGGTGAAAGAAAATTAACAACATGGTATAAATATGAAATATAAGTCATCTGTTTTTTGTTTTTTTTTATCAGAAAAGTGGGGGTTATTAGACCTCGGACCAGGGGAGGAGTGGTTGCTGCTGTCAGTTATATCTGTATAACAAAACTGTGTTTCTGCTAAAATGTAAAAAATTGGTGGATGGTGGTGATGGTGTTAATATTTGTCTGATCCTTGGAAAATATCCTTTGTCCTGACCAGTTAGAGCAATCTTTGGCACTCAGAATGCAAGATGGGAACTTGTCTTATTAGACTTGATATTTTAATTTAAAGGTCATTTGGATGAGGAAGCAGTTACCTTTTTCACACGGCTCCTGGATTTGGCCCCTAACATTGGATTGGGTCACTTGGGTTTGGGTACCAAAGCGCTACAGGACAGGAGGTATAAAGATGCTATTAACCTCCTAGAACTAGGTAAGATTTTACATAAAAACATTAGGATTTATATATTCACAATGACTTTTTCTTTTTTTTTTATAATTTTGTCATAATAGTGCTTAAAATTCTCTTGTGTTTTATTAGGACTAAAGAAAATGAGTTCAACAACAGGATGGTATAGTTTGGCTGAAGCTCAGTTTAACATGCACCGATACTCTGATAGCGCTACATCTTGCTCCCAAGGTATGATTTCATATATGTGTATTTGTACTGTATATCACTATATAGGTTTACTTGCATAATTGCTCCTGAAGGATGTTGCTGCCAGACTTCAGTTTCATTTCATGAAAACAAAACAACAACAACAAAAAACTAATATAACCAACTAACAAACTGAAGGACAGTGGTGTTGGCCTCTATCACCAAAAGACAATTATAGTCTTCATACTCAAAACATGTAGTTAATGTCAGCCTTTTCACTCAATTAGGTTTGAATGCATGTGGTCATGAAGACAAGAACCTGAATGACAAACTTCTGAGACTTAAGGTAGAAGCTCTAGTGAGAAGTGGAGGAGAGAAGGCTGCAAATGAGGCTTTTCAGACATTTTCCCAGGTACTGATGAATGTTCTGTTTATTCACCACATATATATTCGTATATATTTTTAATTTTATTTTTGATAAATCACATTAAAGTTGCTTTTATGCATATGTTATACAGTAAACCATGTTTACATTACACAATAGCC
Source organism: Arrhamphus sclerolepis (assembly GCA_037176975.1). Lineage (NCBI taxonomy): Eukaryota > Metazoa > Chordata > Actinopteri > Beloniformes > Hemiramphidae > Arrhamphus > Arrhamphus sclerolepis. Next base: position 9,984,286 of record JBAMYA010000024.1, on the reverse strand, counting down.
ACAAAATGTAACACCAACAGCATTTACTTTGGTCAAGATCTGCTTCCACTATGTCTCTATTTGATTTGCAACACAAGTGTGATGCATCCACAATTTTGTGACCAAAAATTATGACATTCTATCATCCTTTTTTCTTTTTGTTAAAGATTCCAGAAGGTGAAAAGGATCCAGCACTATTAGCACTAAAAGGACGTGCATACCTGAACAAAAGACAGATTGATCAAGCATTCCAGGTTAAATATATTTTACCTATTTAATGTCTGCATATTTAAGTCACTGGCTGAAAGCCTACTAAGCTAATGGTAATAGAATGAAGTAAGGAATTTTCCCGTGTTAAAGATGGAATGATGCAGTTAAATTATGTTCTTCATAGGTATCGTCAGATTTGGTGGCCTCTGACCCAGATCTGCCCCAAGGATGGTCACTAAGAGGACTGGCATATTTAGCTAAAGGCCAGCAGCAGCTGGCAGAAGAGAGGTAAAAAAACAGCAACAACAACAAAAAACTCTTTTTGGGTTTTTTTTAATATTTTACATTATACTCAGTTGGATGTAATAGTCCACTGCTGTGCAACAAAATAGTTAATTTACAGTGTTATTTCTTCTGTTGTGAAGTTTCATAAAGGCCATAAACAAAAGCCCAGACTTTCCAGAGTATTATTTCATGCTTGGACAACTCTACTGGGAAATGGGAGCAGAGACCCGTAAAGACTGCAGCAAAGCGCATAGACACTTTTTAAAGGTTTGTATGATTAGACATGAAAAATTGCAATCTCTTATATAGAATGATTACACGCTCTGTTTTCAGATAAATAAAAGCATCATATTATATGGTTGATGGTTCATTGTACAATAAATAGCACTGAAGGCTTTTACCTTCGATTAATGTTTAAGAAACATCATAGTGATGTGTTTTTTCATAGATGAATGACATCTCATTTAACCTTCGTTTTATTTCTTTAAGGCTGCAAAGTTAGATCCACATCTTGGTTCTGCGTTTCGTTACCTTGGACATTATTATCGTGAGGTGGCAAATGATAATGGTCGTGCACATGGCTGCTATAAAAAGGCCTTTCAGCTGGACGGTGATGATACTGAGTCCGGAGCTGCTTCGGTTGATCTCAGTATGGGACAAGGAGATATGGTGTGTGACATTTGTGCATTGTTGGTACATTGCAACATATCTACACAATTTAAACTCTGGTCTTGAACCTCCCATGCTTCTCACTCTTCTGTCTTTTTAAAAAATGTTTAAACACCCACTCTCACCAACTCTTAAAAATATAGGACACAGCCCTTACAATTCTTCAGTCAGTGATAGAGAAAGCCACTCCAGGCTCAGCTAAATGGGCCTGGATGAGACGAGGCCTCTTCTACCTGAAAATTGGAGAACATCAAAAAGCCATATCTGAGTAAGAACTTTAAATCTGAGACTTTTAAATTTATTAGTCTAGATGTCTTACAGTAAGGGTATAAAAATGATTTATCATTTATGTTTATAGTTTGCAGGCTGCTTTGAGAGCCGACCCTGAAGACTGGGTGTGTTGGGAGTGTTTAGGTGAGGCCTACCTAAACCGGCGGAGTTTTACAGCAGCTCTGAAAGCCTTTGGCAAGGCCCATCAGCTTCAGCCCTCTTCCATCTACAGTGTCTACCAAGCAGCTGCTATAAAACAGACTCTGGGCAAGTTCAAAGAGGCAGTTGCAGAGTACTTGCAAATCATAGCACAGCAGGACTATGTACCTGCTCTTAAAGGTAGGTATTTGATTCAGTGTACCTTTTAATATGCATCTCATCTGATATAATGTTGAAAAAAATTGTAATACATTTGAGGTTGCCAATCCATTGTATTGTGGCCATTTAGTTTGGTTTTTGTGATGTGTTGTTAAGGCCTTGGGGAGTGCCAGCTGTCTCTGGCAAAATGTTTACAGGAGGACTGCAGAGATGGAGAAGCCATAGATCTAATTCAGCAAGCAATACAAAACCTCTTCAGGCAATGACTGCATATTTACTTCAAGCTTAGAATGATACCTCAGTTATTTCCAGACACCGTTGTCAGGATTCGTTTCGCCCATTCTTTTATACGTCTGTACTCTTTTTAGAGCTGTGCAGCTGCGACCGGACCTGTCTTGCTTGTGGAAGCTGCTGGGAGATGCCTGCACTGCAGTCGGCACTGTTTCACCAAACAGAGCACAGGTTCTGGTGTCAACCTTACTGTCTGGTTTGGACCCGAACACACAGGGTCACTTTCTGAACAAGGTCCAGACACTCAGAGTTGGTGAGAGGTATGACTGGCAGCAGCGTATACTATTGATAATCTGTCAGATCATACGTTTTCAGTCAGTGAATTCTAACAAAGTTAAAAGTGAATGTATATAATCACATAATGGTGTGATATTCCTAGGGTAATATATCCAAAACAATATAAATCAAATAATACACTTTAAGGGCATTTGTTTCTGTTGAAGGTGCTACGTTCGTGCTTTGAAGCTGATGCCTGAGGTCCCAAGCCTTTGGTATGACCTAGGGCTCAACTATTACCACCAAGCAACCAGCCTCTCTTGCCCTACAGAGGGAGACCAGAACTCCCCATCTCTGGAACTAGAAAAGGCTCAGCAGGTAATGTAAAGAATCCTACACAACAATTGAGCTTTTTGTGTTTCAAAAATAGTCTTTTTAAGATTTTGATTTTCTCTCACCAGTGTTTGAAAAAGGCAGTCATGATGGACAGCGGGAACTATAGCTACTGGAACGCCCTTGGGGTGATTTCAGTGAACAAAGGTAACAACACACTGTATATGTAATAGTGGTGTATTTTCAGAGCAAATGGCCTCACATTTAGTCTTAGATCTTTTGACTTGCCCTTAGAAATCAATCAATATTTGTCTACTGTCATATAAAAAGAGCTACAGTCAGCAAAATGTACCAAGCAGATAAGTTCACTGCAGAAACCGCACATATAGATTTACTGTAGCAATAGCTTCAGTGAGGGAAAAGACTTAGTTATCTATGCAGATGATACCGTCTTCCTAATTTAATGGTATTAGATGTATACGTACCTACAGCACTTGTGATTGACTTTTGTCTTAAAAATTAATACTTTGTCTCTGCCCATCAGGTCTGGAGGAATATGCTCTGGCTCAGCATTGCTTCATCAAGTCCATACAAGTTGAGCCAAATGTATGTGTTGCACATTTTCCTGAGTGATGAATAGTGTTCCTATAAAGCACTCTGTTTTATATGATTTTTAAATATATCAATACAGAATGTTGTTGCCTGGACAAACCTTGGTACCCTGTACTTGAAGAAGGACAATATTGAGGTACATGTGTGATTATTTTCCTCATATGGTATTCTTATTTCTCATTTTTTGCTTTCATCATAGCCATTTGGAATTTTAAATCTTGCAATGTGGATTTCCTTTGTTAGCTTGCACATTAGGCCCTTAAGATTGCTCAGTC
>JBAMYA010000024.1:9951927-9963747 GCA_037176975.1 Arrhamphus sclerolepis | reverse complement strand
GGACCTAGTGAATGACCTGCAGAGAGCTGGGACCAACGTGACAAAGGCTACCATCAGTAACACACTACACCACCAGGCCTCTCTCATCTTTTAAGAGGGAGAACTTGCACAATTGATGGTTGACTAAATACTTATTCTCCCCTCTCTACCTGGGACAACTCAGGAGGAAATTAAGCTAGCTACAAAACAGGACTCCAGACAATAAAAAAGCACCAGCAAACCAAGGCTAAAACTGGACAAGACCTAAATAAACTAATAATCCCCATAACAAGTGATGAAGTTGAACTCACAACATGAACCTCTACAATACTGCAAAGCACCAGTCTCATATTTTCACTTTCCTACAAAAAATGCACAAATATCCCTGTCACTGCAGCTGTCTATGGTGACATAAAAGTACAGATGAAGAAACAAGCATCAAATTTTGGAGTCAAATTGAACCCGCTTCAGATGGAACTTATTTGTCGTGGGTGCACTATTGATGTACAGTTCTTGAAAATTCACTTACACTATGTGTTTCTATGTGAACATGGCTGATTGTGCATCTCTGTAGGACCCTGGACGTGACGCTGGACCTAAAGGACCCACAGTACCCTGAGCATAACCTCGGCAGCCTGGAACTAGCTGTCACTCTGTCACCAAAGGAGGGAGACACAAAGGATGCTGTAAGAAACCTTTATAAACTGTATTCATCTTGCTATTTTTCCATGCGAAGTAAGCATCCTACTTACTCTTGCAAATGATTCCTCTGCAATTTCAACTTTTGGCAAGTTGTATATTATTGATTGAACTGTACTACTAGTTGGTAAATTGCATCTGCATAGATCAGAAGCAAAGGCAAGCTGTGCTGAACTGGGTTCATTCAGCCTCTGTTACTGGAAACTTTACAATTCAGCAAATACATATGCATAAACACAAGTATAATTAATATCATGTGCAGAAAAGTTGCATGTTCAAAGAGCACCACACCCTCTTTACTAATTATGTTGGTTTGTGCCTCTGTGGACGTAGTTGATGTTTCAAAGTTGCATTTATTTCTGTTCAATTATTTGTTTGGTTAATTGGACCCCTGCGCACTCTATTTGGAACAAGGCGGAGTCATGAGGGAAATATTTTATTCCTTTTGATCTGATGTCTTAATTCTGTTGCGTATTCAGTGCTACAGTTCAGAGAGACCAAAATTGACAGAACAAATAAACTGTATTTAGGTTAACCATCATTTTGGATCTCTCCAACAGTGAAGAGAAGGAGTACAAGGTTATGCTGGAGTGTTCTCTTTGTTGCCATCTACTGGTATGAAAGTGTAACATATATATCTTGATTATACCCTTAACATATACAGAGATCTGGTTTTAAACTGTGAATAATACAGTAGTTTTGAAGATCCATTTTGGGGATGGCATTAGGGAATTTTATGCATTTGTAAACAGTCCTTTAACAAATTACTTTTTTTTTTCAGTTTGAAACTTTTCAAACTTACATTTGCATCACACGAATAAGCCTTGCTTTATCAAAAACAAATTAGGCCAAACTGAATTTTAATTCTTGTTCTCATTGCTTATCAGTACAAAATATAACATTTAACTTTAACTGTTGTTAATGATACCTTTCTATAATCAAAGACACAAGTGGCTCAGAGTTAGTTGTTGTATTATTTGGTTTTAGGAAAATAAGTGCATATTAAAAAAATATTACATATTAAAAAAATCACAAACTTGATTTACTCTATACTGTATGCATCCTGTACATGTTTGTGTGTTTTTGCATGTCTGGATGTATAACTACCTCATAAGACCACTTGAGTGCTTATACACTTAATTAACTTGCATGATTGTAACTGCCCCACTCCCCTCATCTAACCCAGGCTCTAGCCTACACCAGGCTAGAGTTATTGTCTGAACTTCATACACCCAGTAACCTTTAATTTCTGGCCCTTCAGCTTTAAGGGGAGAGAATGGGGGGCGCTGTGTAACCGCTTTGTTTCATTTACAGACCATGCTTTTGAGAAGGAACTGGAAACGATCTAGTAAGGTAAACTAAAGCAGCATGTAACTCCCCAAACTTCTGACTGTACTGTAATCCCTCTACCGACCACACTACACCTCGCCTATCCTTCCTCACTGCTGTCCTGGTACATGGATGGAGTCTCCCCGGCCCTCTCCCTTCCTCCCTCCTTTTCTTCCTTCCACAGCGGTCTGAGAATTAATTTACGTTTTCAGTTTCTCATCGTCACCAGCTTATTTTCCACAAGCTGCAATATGCTACCAGCTGTATGCACTGCATCAGCGAGCATGATAGTTTTAGTTTTGGAGTACGACAAAAGCTAAAGGTTAATTGTATGGGGAGGTTTAAATGCTAGATATAAGTTATGTAAGTACACATCAAGGGTGGAAGCAATAAATTAAAGTTACAAGGAGACTATAATTTTTTTCATTAATTTATTTTTTTGGGTTTTGAAGCATATTTTTTCTGTCAGCTTAGAAAAGCATGAATGATATATTGATATTGACTTATTCATATTAATTACACTGAAATCAACCACTAACAATAGTAACTGGCCACAGGAATAATGCAGCTTCACCACATACTTTTGTCATGGTCTACTGACTTATCTTATGAGCTGTCTTCCACTTTTGATCTGTGCCGTGTATTGCAGCAACCATGTGAGAAAATAAAGCTATCAGTTTACATTTAGGGGTGCTAAAGAGTCCTGAACAGCAAATTAGCTGTCAGATTTGAAGGTTTGCTGATTTTTGCCTTATGGTTTACTGATTATAGGACATTCTTGAACCCCTTTACATCCATCAGAAATCTTTGATTTTTCAGGTTATTTTGAGTTCTCCATCTTGTCATGCATAAAAAGGTGCTATCCTTTTTATTATTTTTTTCTTCTTTTCTTTTTGTAATTCTTGATGACTGTCAGTATGAAATGGAAGCATGCTGATCGAGGTTCTGCACTTCTCATTTGCTCATGCATGAAGCACTCCGTTGCTTTTTCTTCTATTTTTTTTTTTCCCTAGCCAAATATGGCAATATCGGACGATTTGTGCTCAGATTTGGATCAGCTTCATTTGCTCATGTCTCAGTTCCGTTAAGATGTCTTATCGCAGAGAGAGAAGAGATTTAAAATTTTAATTGAACAAAATTTTTTTTTTATTACATCTGCTGAAAAAGGCACTTACTTTTTTCTGTAACTCAAAGGAAAGAGTTTGGTCTCCACTAACAGACATACACTTGAAGTGTGCCCATTTGGTGTGGGGACACATCCTGCTGTATTTTGCTTTCCCTCCAAAAAGAGGGCTGCTGCTCCTTTGAGTGCTTTCCCAATTCATGGTTATTTATGACAACCACTTACCACTGGGCAAAATATCTGTTTTAGCTTTTCAAATGTGTTTTTTTCCCTCATCCAAATGACCCAAAAAAGGAACTTATTAAATTATATACTGCTATGTTTTATTAAACTCTTTATAATCTCTTGTATGGTCCGTTCTCCTCTGTCTGGATGATGTGATTTCCCAATTCAAATAGTAATAGTAATAATAATGTGTTTTTCTATAACAAGATATGCAGTGAGTAAATATAAGGTGTTGGCTGATAGGACATAAAGGTTATCTCTCATCATTAGCACACAGTAGCAAGTGAAGAGGACAAGTGAAAGATGCAGAAGTTGCTGTATTGGAGGTTGGCTTTATCGCAGAGAGCTATTTGCATTGTTTAATGTCTGGAGAATGGAAATTAAGAGACTCCCTCTCCAGATCAAAGGCCTGCACTCGCGAGGCAGGGTTTGTTCAGAGTTTAATGAAATGCACCCACTAAAACAAAACCTATGCTAATAAACTCTGCCTAATGAGGAAGGGGTGGGGGTGGGAGAAAGCCAAGTATAGAGGGAGGATGTGGGTTTGTTTGACAAATAAATAACTTGCTCCTTATTTTAGTGAGGGATACTGACATGATTCAAAGAGGGGTTAAATATGCCTTTAGATGCTTTTGTAGGGCTTAAAGAGTATATACAGTAATTAGTCATCTGAATCTGTAGAGCTGTCAGTTTACAGTACAGTCACATGGACTGAATGTGCAGAAGTATATCATAAAAATATCTCAAGTGATTGCCTTTTTTTAAAACGGCCTCTAATTGTTTATTTTTCATTATACCTCAAATATGCACAAAACAAAATGATGTGATTAGATAGCAATTTTAGGGTAGTCCATAAGCAAATTTGTTCACGGTAAATACTTTAAGCGAAGAAGACACTGAGAAAAACTCAGTGTTTCATGGTATTTCCATATAAATGTGGAGGATTTTAGGGCTTATGGTAATTGAAAAGGCTGTTTTATAATCTATTGTAAGGTCCTGGCATGTCGACGGAGCTCACACCTCTGGAATCAGTTGTGTTGAATATATTATTTTGTGTTAAAGTGTTATCCTGTGTGTTATGCCTGCTTCTGTGTTGTGTTAAAGCATTTGATGTCACTTATTTTTCTACAATATACAAAGCGTTTTGGGTTAATTAATGCATAGTTTTCTATTTATGTGGATGTTTCTACACCTTCCAGTAAATGTATAAATCTACACATCTGTATAATTGATTACTTAAGAGTGTGCGTGTGTGCGTGTGTGTGTGTGTGTACGCGTGTGTGTGTGTTTGCGTACATTCACCTGTTGCAGTATCAGAGCATGCGGCTGTCAGATGTGCACAGAAAAGCTCAGCTGTGGCGAGGTATCGTTAGCATCAGCCTGATCGAAGGTCGCAGCCTTCAGCCAATGGATGCCAACGGCCTCAGTGACCCGTATGTCAAATTTAGGATGGGCCACCAGAAGTACAAGAGCAAGGTAAAGGCATTACTTTAACATAAATAAAGAAAAAAAAAATCCCCATTATTTTACAGTATTCCATATAATAATTAACACTGTTTCATGTAAAAACATATTAGAATACTAAGAAAGGAATAGATTAATATGGCAAGATTTGAATTCATGTTCTCATGCAACAATGCCATGGGACTACTCTCTCCACCTGTTATTAAGAAACACCTACAATGAATGACTTTATCACTTTCACACTTTCATGTCTCATTCTTGATTTTACATAGCAGCATCACATTTTACAGAACAGAGTCTATTACCCTATCTTGTCACACTGCAGCATACAAACGTAGTTTGAATGTATGTGCACTATAAGTGCTAAAAATAATTGAATCACATTGATAAATCATGTTTTCTCTCGTGTGGTTTTATTTAGACAATTCCCAAAACACTGAACCCCCAGTGGAGAGAACAGTTTGATTTCCACCTGTACGATGAGCAGGGGGGCTATGTGGACATTACGGTCTGGGACAAAGATGCTGGCAAGAAGGACGACTTCATGGGAAGGTATGGGCACTCTTCAGAGTAGTCTCAGGCAGGCACTGTATGCTGAAATTACACATGATTCTTACTTTTTGGCCTTAATAAAGTTTGTTTCAAACAGTGCAGGTCTTGTACTGAAATGTTGCACAATCTGAGGGCTGTTTGGCTCATTGGGAAATATTTTGTTTTGGAAAACAGATCTGCTCATTTTTAACCTTTTACAGCCCCGTATATGTATAGCAATTCTGTGCAAATTTAAAGCTGTTCTAGCAAACCTTTGCTTTTAACTTTGAAGTCCAGACGTTTATATTGATCTGCCTTCAGTTCAGCTGTAGAGAGGATGGATTTAATTACTAACTAAAATGTATGATCTGTGTCAGCACCCTATATATGAAGTTTGTGATGGATTTAGTATTTTTCTATGGTTGCTATTGATATACTCCAGAAGAGTGTTTAATTTAGGAAAAGATCCTGATAGGATCATTACACAGGCACATTATTTCTAAGCACAAATTACCATTTTGTGTTTAAACTTTACAGACATTCATTCATCCATCTGTTATCCATGTATAATCTGTAATTCTCATAAGTCATATTTACTTAACAGAAAAAAGGTCATGAAAACATCAGCTCCAAAGATGACTGCATCATGTTTTGATAGGCCTTCCCTGCCTCCTGTTGGTTTTCTGCTTCGTCTTGTACAAGTCCGTGTTCCAGCAAAATCAACCTTCCCATAACATCTACAATAGTTTGAACATCATTCTCTTTTTGTGCTTTTGTGTGTTTATTTATGTCTATTTTAGGTGCACTATTGACCTTTCACTTCTCGGAAAAGAGCAAACACACAAGTTGGACCTGCCACTGGAGGAGGGTGAAGGCGTTCTGGTGCTGCTGGTCACACTCACTGCCTCTGCTGCTGTCTCCATCTCAGACCTCTCTGTCAACATGCTAGATGATCCGCATGAGAGACGCCAGATCGTACAGAGATATGTGAGTTTGTTTTAAAAGTGCAAGTGGCTATGTGTGTTTTAGTGTCTTGGATTACGTGTGAATCATTTTCAGAAGAAGGTACATGGTGCATAAAAGATCAAGTGAAAGAAATGAAATCATATTCTGGCATCTGTCTTTTGGACTGACGTCAACATGTCTGAGTTGCAAAGACAACACCCATACTGTTGTGCATAACAACTGTCTTTCACATGTGCAGGCAGACTTCTCATAAGTAGTAGTGTAATCACAAAATAGATAGCGAGGCAAGATAGATTACTTTATTTTCCCAGCAAGAAATTTGTTTTCAGAGACTGTCATAGTAGACAAACCACAGTAGACATTTAAGACAGTGGACATTTCACACAATGAACATTCCACGTTTTAAAAAGGCTCTCATGATGAGGGGGAAAAAAAAGAGTTTGAAATATTAAGAGAAATCACATCTGAGAGGCAGATTTTCTTTGGAACAATTGTTTGGGGAGGATGTAGAGTTGCATTGTTTGATTGTTGTGGTTGCAGGTATCTACTGTACATGCATTGTTCAGTGGCATAGCCTCAGATACTCCCGTTCAAATAATCTTGATAGTTCTCATTAGGCTTGCTTGATTTGAAATTAATATTAAAAAGAAGGGCATATGCAGTGAGAAAACCCTGATGTCCCATCTGCTCCACAAAACCAAAGGATGGTGGTTTCATGTGAGCAACATATCTGTCTGTCTGTGTGTGGGTCGACTGTAGGTGTGTGTTCACCTAGCGTACAGTTAAATCCTGTCTGTACTTCTGAGATTATACCACATGATCAGTTTTTAGTGAGTAGTACTCCCCTGCTGTTGTGTTTATTCCTTTCAATATGTGTGTAAGCTCCGGGGGCCAAAGATCAGTGCCATGACCTATATAACCACAGCGATGCCTTATTGACAAGCCGCAGGAGGCCAGGCGTTTTGCCTTGTGTTGCAGGAACAACTTCAAATCACAGGGGGGAGCTCTAGGACCAAGGCAAAACCACATTTGTGCCTCCCCTTACAGTCAAAAAAAGGGGTGGTGAGAATGGGTGTAAGAGTGTGTGTTTGAGTGAATGTGTGTAATAGGGGGCGAGAGGTAAAGGGTGAGAGGTTACACCAGGAAGGGAAGGCGTGTAAAATGAAAAGAAAAAGCTATTTCACCTCTCTCACAACTCATGCAGACCCCGTTTTTCTGCTCGGCTGAAGGCGACACATTTTTACTTCCTTCACCTACCTCTTTTCTTGCATCCTTCGCGCTCCCGCACTCCCCATTTCTGTCCCGCTCTCCCAGCAACCTCAGTTCTTTGTCTGTCAGGCCTTCCTTTTAGATGAAGGGATGTTGAGATAGAGGGTAGAAGACGGTTGGGGGGGAGGGTTGCAGATGGAGGGGTACAGAGAGGTCGGTTTGAAAACTTGAATTGTCCCCAGCCATTAGCATATTCCTTTTCCCCAGACTGGCGGTCTTTCAGTTGAAGAATTTAATAAAGATGTGCCTTATCAAAGAGCACTTGTAAGACCACGTACCACCACTAATACATAACAGTGCTGCTCAAAGCCTGCTAATCTGCTTCAGTTTGTATGCGTTTGCGTGCGTGCGTGTGTGAGGGCGCACGGCAGACACATTTTAACTCTAGTATTATCAGCTTGAAATCATCTGTGCAGCACAGGCCTGCACAAAACATCCACTATTGCTAATCATAAGCAAACACTCTGCTACCTGTGCTAGCTATCTCCAAAAATGGTACATGTCTGTGGGGGAAACCAGTACACACTGTCATTATTATCATCATAATGAAGTAGACAGAGAGTTGAAAAGATATGCTTGACCCACCCATCACAGTCCTCATACTGACAATATTACGTTATGTTAGTATGTTGTAGTGGATTGCAGAGTGTGGATATTGTTTTAAAAAAAACAACAACAAAAAACAACAACAACATACACCTACATGCAGGTATACTATTTTCTAAGAGGGCCACCTTTATTTTACATTATTATTTTCAATTTTAGAAATTACACACTGTAACACACATGAAAGAAAAACAAATATATACACCACACCTCAAATGGTCAAGTGTTTTTTGTTTTGTTTTTTTAAATTGCGGCCATTGATGAAGACTGACAACAGAAACAGACACCGGAGAGCTTGGATCTGTTGGTAGCATAGAGCTCATTGACGTCCATCTCATTCTAGTTGTTCTGCACTGTGTGTGTTTGCCTGGCAGGATTTGTTTCCACATGGAGGTCCACTGTGTTTGAATCCACTTCACAGCAGGAATATATGCAAAATGATGTAATATAATCAGAACATCTAAGGCGTTTTGTCTATTGCTCACTGTAACCTTTCTTTCATCCCTAATTACCGCTCCACAGAACTAGAGAAGGACAGAAGAAGAGAGGTAAAAGGAGAGAAAGAGATTTATGCATTATGATGGCAAAAGAGCACACACACTAATGGCTCTTAATGGGCCTGAGGTGGCCACAAGATGGGTGGATAAGAGAACGAGGACATGGTGACCTCCACTGAAGTGGTGGCACTTCACCACCCACCCTAATGTGCACACATACACACCTGCAGTACCTCTCCTACATCCTCTGGTGCATGGCTCTAAGGTGAAGTGAAAGGACACACCCTCGACAGGACAGGAGATACAGCAATGAGTGTGGGCCGAACAGAGTGATGATTTCACTGAGACTCTTGGCAAACAGTTATCACAAGCCGTTGAATGGAAGTAGAAGAAGAAAAAAACTTGTTACAGTTTGCTCTCTGTTGGAGTATTCACAGTCATTTAATCAAATATCACCTGAACTGAAAGACTGCTGGGCAGATGCTGTGTGCATGTTTGTGTTTGCAAAATTTTATGCAGCTGTGATGAAAGATGACATGCTGCAAAGATGACAGTGTGTTATAAGCCCATGACTGAGCTGATTCATTTGTATTTGCTTGTCTGTGGATTGTGACAGAGACAGGAAGAAGACGTCACAGTGACAAGCCATCAGTCAGACAGGGCAGGGGGTATGTCTTATGAAAGCTGACTCTATAGCCTTCTGTTTTTGTTCCCTTTCTTCTGTTCATCCTTTCTTTTTTATTTTCTCCTTATCCCCACCATTCCACCTGCACACAGAGGTGGGTGTGGGGAGAAATGGATTGGGATATGGGGGTTGGGTGCGTTGATCTCGGCCTCCTTTCATCTATCTATCTCTGTACCTGTTTGTCCAGTCCATATATTGCTGCCTGTCTATCTGATCAAGATTTGAATCCTTGTGGAGGATGGGCGTGTTCACGCGAGCAATCACGGATTGAGGCCGAACCGACATGTCCCCTCAGGGAGCCCGGAGGGAAGTAAAGAATGAAGAGCGGGGGAATTGTTGGGAGCTAAAAAGAAAAAAAAAAAAAAAGGAAAAGGGAAAAAATCTGTTTATTGAGAAGAAGATTTTAACTAGTACAGTCAGAAATTTTACACCAAAGATCTTAATGCAAGGCCTGAAATCTTGATCAGTATCAAAATATCCGTTATTTTATCCATCCTTAAGCAAAGTATTCTCCGAAGTGTGTCATCCTTTTATGTAGATTAAGAACCGACTTATTAACAAGCAAATACAAGCAATAAGCAATAAAAACACAACATATTCTAAATTGTTGAGGATAGTCCTTGCCAGGGAAATATTTTTCTTGTTATCAATAAAAGACTAATGCTCCATCTCGAGTCTCACAGCTGGATTATTGACATTGTGGCATGTCTGTGCTGCTGTTTGAGCCCTATTACACAAATTTGTCAGTCGATTGTTTCCTCTCATCTCCTTCTTTGTTTCCAGAGTCAGAAAGAGCCCTCTTTTGGACTCTTTTTCACTATTCTTGGGTGCTTCTCAACAATCGCAACAAGCAGCTGTATCTTCAGAGAAATCGTCCCTTAAAATGGAGACTTGTCTCCCTCTCTCTCTCTCTCTCTCTCTCTCTCTCTCTCTCTCTCTCTCTCCCTGTATGTCTCTCTTTTTGCACACTCTTTCCTCTCTTTTTCTTTCATACACTCTCTTCTTCTCATCTCCTTTAGAGAGCTTTTGGACAATGATATCGCTGGAAACAGGCAGAGTCTGACAGAGTTGGTTATAATGAATTAAGTCTGTAGCCTGGCCTTGACTCTGAAATTTAAATTATAATTACTCCTGTGGGGATGGAAGGGGTTATTGCCAGAGAGAGAAATAAATTGAAGTGAAGTGCATTTTCTCTCTGCTTTTAAGATACACCGACATGCTACTCACTTTAGCCTCAGCGTAGTTTTTAAATGCATGTATTTATACTTGTGTGTTTGAGTGTGAACAAAAGAGAGAGCAAGTGTTTGTGTGTATTAGCATATGCCTCATTAAAGCCGAGAGTTTCTAGATCTCACCTGTAAACTCACTAATATCACCTATATATTCAATGTAATTTTCTATTATTAGATTCTAATTCAACGCATTTAAATTTGATCAATACTACCAATTTTAGTAACTCCAAAGTCCGCAGTGTGAAAAGAAAGGGCACAGTGGACATGAAAGAAGAGGAAAGTGTATATGTAGTTTACAAAGTTGTGTATAAATAAACAAATATGTGTCTCCTTCTTACCCAGCTGGTCTTTGGCAGGAGGGTCCCCTTATGAGCCGCGTTCTGCTCAAGGTTTCTTCCCAAGATTGAGTCTTTTCTTGCCACTGGTGGCGTTGCCATGTACTCGGGGGTCATGCTCTAAGTTTCTAAAGCGCCTAGAGATGACTTGTCGTAAATAGACACTATATAATAAATTGAATTGAATTATATTTTAAAAGATGAACTAACACTATAAATAGGTGAGTAAAATTAACAGGCCAAAGCCTTAGTAGTACAAGTTCCTCAATAGAAATATGTTAAATATATATTTAAATAAGAGTGTTACAATTATAGATTTCCTTCTGAAAAAGCAAAAAAACAAAACAAAACAAAACAAAAACCATGAATTTGGCTCCCTTACCCTAAACCTTCATAGTCCGATTTAACATATGTACCATATACTTCTTACAAATGTGTTTGAGACAAGTTAACTGAAGTCCAGGTCGTTGCTTCAATTGCTTCAATTTTAGATTTTTTTTCTCTGCCTGTTCAGACTTTCCTGGGCATCTGGTTACTTGTATTGGTCACCAGCTGAATGCTGAACTAGTTTTTCCTTTTGTCAACTCTGGGCCACTGTCTATAATGTGAGCCGTTCCATCTGTAGTGTCCCCGAAGTACCGGTCTACTTCAAAATAATCGTGTCCTGTTCCTCGTTCCTTGAAATACTTTACACTCCAAAGCATTCCCACAAAGATATTCCTAGATGAGGGTGGCTGTATTTCCTACTTAATTTATTGATGCTCTGTATTGACTGTCAACTTTGTGTGTGTGTGTGTATGCATATAGATAGATAGATAGATAGATAGATAAATAGATAGATAGATAGATAGATAGATAGATAGATAGATAGATAGATAGA
>JBAMYA010000024.1:9925768-9937389 GCA_037176975.1 Arrhamphus sclerolepis | reverse complement strand
TCTTGTCCATGAACAGCTCAAGGTGCTTTTAAAATGCAAAGCAGCTTTCTGTCACTGTTACACACACACACACACACACACACACACTTCTATCCAGCTTGTTTTCATCTTTCTATGTATATGTATACATATATATATATATATTTTATTCCCCTCCGTCCTTCTCTGGTCACTGATATCTACAGCAGCTCCTTCCACTCCAACCTATCCAGGCAAAGAGCTTCCTATCTGGTATAGCAAGCGACGGGGGGCGGCTGCCATCACCTCATCCTGGTGGGAAGGTCCAGGCACTACGGGGCTCCACTGTCCAGCCGGTGGGCGCAAAGACGTTACAGGGCCGTCCACCGCTGAGCCTGGGTGTCCGGTTTCTCTCACTGCCAGTTAAAACTTCGCCTTCAGACATTAACCAAATAGAGGGAGAAACGGGATGGATGTCAGGTTAAACATACTCAGGCAAATAAAGACAGGGTTGTTTAAAAAAAAAAGAGAAAAGAAAAGAAGTGAAAGGTTTTAATCTTAATTGGAAACATTAGGACAGTAAAGCAAAACTAATTTTCCTGCTGTGTGACAACAATATTCTGAGTGATTAGAAAACCAGAAGATATATTAACTGGGCAATATGTGCCTACTGTAAGATATATATTTATAGCAGTCTGTTTGAAAGGAGCATATGTGTATCTGCATGAAGATGTTTGCAAGCGTGCAGTTATTTATAGCGTATACCAGAATAGATTTAAAAGAAGTGAGCTCCTTTGTTTGTTCAACTGAAGTCAAGCTCCTGCACCTCTGTTTCACATTATTTAGTCAGAAATTATTCCAGACTTTATCAGAGTTATGAATCATACAGATTTGTAAATTAGAATAATTTCTAGGACGATAGATAATGTTAGAAAAGCTAAATTTTGTAGAAAAAATGTCTGTAAACACTGTTGTTTTGTCTTTATGCATTTTTTTTAAGCTTTCAGTGTCATGAGAGCTTATGTGATGACTGAAGAGGAGTTGTTATGTTGCTTATTTGTATATTATTTGTATACATATGAATTATTGAGTGCTTTCTTTCCTGATTTCCTCCACAATTGTATCAGACAAAGACTGTGGATGTTGGAATATGTAGTTGAGCCCAAGAGACATAGAAAGAGATTTCAATTCTTTCGGGAGATTTGGTTGCTGCGCCAGACCATTCAGGTTTATTTGAAAAAGAACTTTAGCTCTGAGCATTATGCTAACACACTGGACACTTTAATTTTTAATGTATGTCTTTTTTCTATATATTTTTTTTCTCTTTGGATGTTCTGTCTTCTTGGATAATTTTACATGAAGTTAGAAAGTTTGACTATGAGCTGTTCTAACTTTTCTGCATATGATGCTGTTTGCAGCGGCACAAACGTTTGCAGACTTTTGTCCACAATCACACAATGTGGAAATGCACACGTGTGTGTGTGTGTGTGTGTGTGTGTGTGTGTGTGTGTGTGTGTGTCTTAATGCACTTCAGTGTCCGACTGTTTCCACTACACAAACAGAAGACCTGCATGCACACTGTTGAGAGGCTGTTGAACCTCATATTCACTTTAACCCTCTATTGGAAGCATAGCGAAGTGCTTGATGTTAGTTTCCCCTTCTCTCGCTTTCTCTTTTACACATGTACACAATCACACATATGCACACTCAGAAATAATACAATTTGGTTGTTGATTGTTAAGTTCCCCCTTTTGTCAATGCTGTTCAGCCAAACAGGATAAGTTATGATTGCTAAACAGACCAGTAAATCTATTTTATACAGTAATAGTCTCAATTTCACCACTTCTAGAAGATTTCTGTCAAAACCGATTGTTAAACACTGATGGATTTCTGTACACAGAGTAATTAATTTCATGTCTTATTTGCTTCTTTTGAAATAAGGAATTTCTTGTTCTTGAATTTGATAAATATGTTTGGCTAGAGCATGTTGAGCATTAGACAAGATTTGTGTTTTCAGCATTTGTTATAGTCACTTCTGAGGTTTTATCAGTCAAGAAAAATCTCTATACTTAAACATGATATTTTCAGAAAGGATAAATATTCTTTTGTTTTGTTTGATTCTGGCAGATGTTCTCCTACACAATACCCTGTCTCAAGTTGTTAACAACAATTGACACAGTGTTGCCTCGCAATTGACACAATACTGCTAAAAAATATCAAACTTCCATCATTAGCAGTTTTGCTTTCCCACAGTTATCTTCTCACAACCACCACAATAATCTGCCATTAGAGGCTTAAGAACCCTGCCAAAACCAGAATACACGGCTTTGGAAAAGGTTAATTTTCAGAGGGTGCTTTTCTTGTTTGGTGATGAGAGGGGACGTATAGAGGTTATGGTTTTGGCAGATGGGTGTAGAGAAGGTTACAGACAGGGCAAAGGAGTCTTTTGGATGCGGAGAAGAGGGTATTGGGGCTTGGAGTGACAGGGTTAGGGACTCGGGGTGTGGGGTGTGTGAGGTCATGTGCAGGAGTTTGGTACTGAGCACAGAAGGGTCAACTTTGACGTACTGTGTCTGAAACAGTACGCGACCTTAGACTCAGAGATGATTGGCACGGAGGGAAGAGGCTCTGACGGCTTGTAGTCTTCATCCTGATCATCCTCAACAGACTCAGAAACCTTTGAGGGTCAGATTATTGGACGTCAGTTCACTGAAACCAGGCCCTATCTTTGTTAAACTACTGATTTTTCTTTTTTTAAACACTGCATATGAATGTGTTTCAATATGTCTTGTTTCCGCTGCACTAACGACAAAACTAAGCATCTAAATGGCATGTGTACGCAGTCCAGCCTGTTTTCTCACTTACATGTTTTCACTGTCAGTTTTGTCTTTTTCTCTCTCAACAGATTTTTATCCTTGTTGTTTGGAACTTTGAACTTTATATGATTCCTCTGGCTCTGCTGCTGCCGCTGGCCTGGAACTACATTCTTATTGCGTCGGGGAAGGATACAAGACAAGATGTGGTGAGTAACCGCAACCATTCTTTGTATTCCTCCGCCTTTCTGTCGTCTCACCATGAAAGCCCATTTCACACAATGCAGGATAAAATTTCAGCCTCAGTTGTTTTATGAAGACAGTACTCTTTCGATTAATTTTATACGTTTAATTACATGCTGTACACATTTCTGGATTGTACAAACAAAACCCATTTGTGACAAATATGACTGGTGATTATATCCAGTGTAGGTGTACAGCTGTGTGAGAAAAGACCATAACTTTTCTGAAGTATACCTTTCAGTTAAACTGCACATGCAAACTTTAAGCAGGATTAGAATTTAATTGAAAAAATATATATCTCCACAATTTTATAATAATAAAAAAACCCTCCATCTGCCACATGAGGAGCTACAGTGCATCTCACATTTCCAGCTTTGCCTTCTTTGAGGCAAAGGGAAGGGAAAAATAATAGGCTGTCACCTTGAGCTATGTTACGCCACTTACCTGGTAGTATATTTATTTAATTCATTTATTTTTATCTCTTATACCAATTAAATGATGTCAAAGCAATGTCATGGAGAAACAGACATGTTTTAATCATGGCCAGGCACATTTAGAGAGCAGAGAGTGAAAGTGAGAGAGAGAGCTGGACTATGGAGTGAGCGTGAACAATGAAGTGATTAATTTTAATAAGCACCTTCTTCCAAGTCTCAGTCAGAAATAACCCGTTAACATTCTTCAGAGTTTCTCGCCTACTATATTTTTATTTTATTTGTTTCTTCATAAGGATTGTTTGGGTTAGATTGAATTGGATTGAATTAGATGTGGTAATTTCCCTACTTATAATAAACCACATGTAATAGCTGTCAGTCTTTGTAATGTTACACATACAAATGCAGTTTGATGTGAAGTGTGCATGACATACTGCACAGATCTGATGAAGGCTTGAAGCAATGCTGCACTGTTTATAAGCCTTTTCTTAACCTTTTTTAAAAATTTAAAATATGACATTAAAATGAGAAAAATGAGGCAGGTGCAATCGTTCTGCTACTTGAAAAAAATAAACAATTGAGAATTATGGATGGCACAGTCTTAATATCAGAGGATTCTTTTTCTCTCCTGTAGATGGCGATGTTGCTTGAAAAAAAAAAAAATCACACCTGCCTTGAGCCAAAACTCAGCTTGCAGATTTGTACCCCTAACTGCTACTTGTATTCATCTACAGCTAATGATATTCTTTTACCTTGCACTTCTTAGGTAAAATGAGGTAACAGACTTTAATTACGCTGGTTATGTAGCTCTCACTTCACACAGTACAGTATATTTGAGTCCCACTTAATATGGAACAATATTTGTCTTTTGAAAGGCACTGCAAGGACCAGCTACCAGCTATAATCAACACTATTTACGCTCTAATTTTTGTTTAATTTTCTGGATTAATTTGCTGTAGCATCATGTTTCACATCAAAATGCATCAGCATCTTTAAAGTGTAGTTTTCAGAGGACTTTCTGTAGCTGCATCAAGTGATCAAGTTTTGGAAAAAATGTATCCATTGCGGAGTCAGAAGTCTTTTATAATATGAGTGCACATTCTGCAAATGCTTTGCGTGAGTATGCTGTGGACATCTTGCAGGTTGATACTGGAGAGTCAATGCTGCTGTTGTTGTCGTAGGATGTGTGGAGGAAGTTTTTTCTAACTGACGGTTGAGGGAAAACACTTAAAGCGAATGGGATAACATTAAGGAATATGCAAAGGAATGTGCAAATGTGTCTCATATTTATTAATACTGACTAGTGTGTGTTGTCTGATAATTTCTAGAATATTTTCTTTAATTCTAGTATCAAGTTTTAATTACAGTCAAGTTGTAGAACTACAGCTCAGCCACAGACACACACACGCACCCATATGTATACTTTATTTGCGTAGAAAAATATATTTTGGGTACGTGCAGATTAAAGCTGTCCTCTTAGAAACAAGTGCATTTCTATGCACAAACGTGTGCATATATTCTTGCCGACAACATATCTGATGGTAGTGGGATTAAAATGACAAAGATTAATACCATTAATACTTCTCTTGTTGTTGCTGTGACTGTTACATTAAACAATAAAGAGACACAATGACAAACACAAAGAAAACATTTGACAGTCATTGTCTCTCTAGTCTTGTTATATCAGTCAGACTGCCTTTATAATTGCTGAATATGATTAACCATCTCTTCTCATCCCGTTAAAAAAGTCTGTGCCTCTTTCAATAATATTACTCCTCTATGTCAAGTAACAAAATTCGCATACAGTAAAAGTGGAGTGTTTGGCATGCATTCATTATTATACGGCTTTTGTGTTTTCTTATGTGGTGTAAACCCAGACAAATACAAACTCAGGCTTTCAGACACAAGTATCCCTCGAGTCCTGTCCCTGTTTGTTTCCAATTTCCCAATCTGCAGCGGTGCAGAGGGGTGGAAGAATGGGTACAGTGAAAGCATACAGTATCTGTGTTCTTCGCTTCCTCTCCTTTTCCCCTGAATTCCTCTTCCAAGTCTTTATCAAGCTGAAGTCATGGTTGTCTCACTGTTTTCCTCTTTCACTCAGCAGAGAACTGAAAAGAATAGAAAAGAAAACAGTGGAATAGCCTTTCTAATTACTTTAAACAACACATCAAATTAAAGCATTGTGCTGAGCTGAGCAAGGGTCAGCATCCGGAGCACTGCGGTTTTCCAGCAGACTGGGGTGAGGGTTAATGCCAAAGGAATCTCTGCTGAACTCACACAGGAGGGTGAGAGAGAGAGAGGGAGAGAGAGGATAGGAAAAAAACATTCACTTGAGTACAGACTTCCTAATGAACTGGCCTTGATTCATCTGATGGGTTCAACGTGCAGACCCTTTTCCGGTTTTACACCGCTGCCACACTCCATAGGCCTGTCTATACCGAGTAAACAAACACAGTTTTCTTCACACGCAGTAATTCACCACTCAGGGTCATTGACTGTTGTGTGGTTACATGCTGCTTTGCAAACAGATCCCGGATCAGCGCTCCTTACCCTAGCCCCAACCTTGACCAGTACCTGCTAAGCAGTCAGAGCGTCCTTAGAACAGCGATTATTGGAGGTGCTGCACCAGTGAGGTCCCCGACCTCTCCTCTTATCGTGTAGCTCTCTGACCCATGAATGCTGACTCTTTAACACTGTTAGCTGACCTGTGTGTCATACTGGAACATGCTCAATGAAACAAACATGAGGACCTTTTATGCTTTTGAAACCCTGAAGTGTGCTTTTACTCTGACATTCAAAGTTTATAATGTATTATCAAGGAAAACATACTTTATGTCTCTGCATTTGTGCAAAGTCCCCTTTTTATGAGAGGTGGATGGGAATTTTAATGACATGACTCTTCTCTGCTCATCTCTCCCTTCTTTGGGAAAAGCAACAACTTGGAGCCCAAATTCATCCATGACCTGTTTATAAAACCAAGACGTCAGTCATTGGTATGTGCAATCCCTATTTGAAGCCTCAGGTTTCGCATTTTGGCCGAAAGATTAATCAATTTTTGATCAAAAAACAAAATTATAATTGATACAGTTTCTAATCACGAAAGGCACTCTTATTTATGCAGATCAAAACTGATTATTTTGGAGAATTGTTTTGCTTCTCCCTGAGGCAACACAATGAAAGCACCAACCATCTCTAAAAGCACCTTGAACATGTTCCAACATCTGTAAAAGCACCGTAGGCAAGAGTAGAATGAACATGCAGCAAAAAAAGGCACACGGTCTTGTCCAAGAAGTAAATTTTCATTGAAGTCATTTTTTTTTAAATTATTACATAATGATTAATGACCTCAAGCTTGACTTTCAAACATTATATCACAAATCAAATTGCTGTTGCAATATCTGTCAGAAATATCGCAGCTAGATATTTTCACCAAATCATTCAGTCCTAGCTGTCATCACATTTCTCTTCTTATACCAGCAAGGTAAACTATATACATCCACTCATCAAAAAAGGTAGTTATGAAGCAGCTTTTTTTTCTGTTTTACTTATGTAAAATTTATTTGAAAGATTGTAAACTATTAGTTACAATTCTAAATTTGGTAGAGAACTAATTACTGAGGAAACAAATCAATTGAGAAATAATCAGAGATCATTTTCTCATAGATAATTGGATCACAGCAAATGGGGTTTCCTACTGCACACCATCTGATGTAATGTATGTTTAAGGCACTTCTGCATTGGTTTCATTTTTAAAACCTGAAGGCAATGTCTATTTTTTGTACACAGTCTACGGATCCATCCCCAGCTTGATTCAAAGACAGCTACTGGCAGGCGAGATTTTGTTAACGAGAGCACGGCCAGCTCTAATGGAGGAAGAGGAGAATTGCAAGTTGCATGCTTATACATGCATCTATCTTTTCATAGTAGCGTGTTTCATTAATGCGTGTGCCCACTTGCACGAGTGAATATAACAGAGCAGAAATTAACAAGCAGGGACACATCCCAAATGGTATACTTCCTTGCTGCTCTCTTGGCTCAGAAAAGCGGCTACCAGATGTTACAAAGGTGTTACTTTCGGCGCAGGCTTTCACAGAGGGTACATATGGAACATAGTGATGTCTTTTTCTACCACAGGATGACGGGCAATTAGGCCTCGTCACACTGGAGGACCATCCTCTTTATCCCGTGCTTCAGACCATTACATTGATTCACCCAATGGATCCACCAACCCATTACAGAGGAGAAGACCTTAATGGTCTGAAGATACTTCACACTTAGAAACGTGCCTCCAGTGGCAAGAAAGCTGACTGCTTTCAGCCCACTCTACATCCTAAGTATTAGCATTTCCATAAAAAACAAATGGAGTTTTAGCTCCCTGGCGGGGCTAAGTTGTCTATTAAAATAAAATAATTGACTGCAGTGTTTTAACAATATTTTCATTTTCTACTGGTTTCATTTTTACTATCTAAAATGATATGTTCAGCTGTCATATGCTGTTCATTAGTGTAAAAAGAATTTATGTTTAAAACGACAGTTAAATTGTCTGATTCTATTTGAAGAGTTTCTAGAACAACACTTAATTTCCATTTATTCCATATTCCACTTTTATTTATTTATTTTTATATTTTTATATCCTATATGCTTTTACATCTCAGGAACTTTTTTTTATATTGCTTAACACTATATGCCTTGACATCTGCCCTCATTAAGAGCCATAAGGAACACAGGTGGAGGAAAGTAAATATCAGGAAAGCTGGAAGAAAAAGAGGAAACACTGCCTATCATACCTCATTTTCTCAAGAAAGTCACACCTCTCCTCTACCTTTTCCCATAAGAATGCAACTCTGGCTAGACAAGGAGAATGAGAAAGGAAGATGGAGTGGGAGCAGGAGGCAGAAAAAGACAGAGAGGCATTCTGAGAGATGCAGTGATGGCAAGACAGAGGCAGAGGAAAGTAGCGGTGGATGGCAGGCGCTCCTCAGTATGGAGTCAGACATGGCAGTTGGTGACAGGTGACAAAATCAAAAGGTCATGTCACTTTTAACTGGGAGCGCCTGTGCCCCGTTGATTTCCCCCGTGCCGCCCCAGCATCAGCATCGCTCATCTCTGCTCCTTTCGCTGCCTCGCTGTCTCTGCTAAACTGGCAGATAGGATGGCAGGCTGGCAGGCAGAAAGACAGGCAACGGGCAGAGTTTGAAGCGGGACGGGAGCATCAGGGACTCCATGGCAGAATCCTCCTAGTCTCCCTTTTCATCATGTTGCCTCCCCCCTCCCCATTTGTCTAGCTGCCTTCATCACATTGAACCTTTGTAAGTTCCTGTGCTCTTTGCGAACAACGTCAGCAATTCAGGGTTTCTGCTGCACTGTTTGTTGTTGTTTTCTGTGTATGGAACACACACTGTTACCGTTGGTAGGTTTTAGTTTAAACCTTGTGCTCAAGTCTACAGATGTGTGTGGCTACATGGAATAGATTGAACATGTACTATGCTAACACTTACAGCACTGTTTTGTTTACAAAAAGAATTTTGTCATATAATGACAAACTTGTCATTAAATTATTGTCTTAAACTCAGCCATGCTAATTTAGCTTCTAACATTGTGAGCTTCTCTGAGTAGCTGCTTTATTTCTGACTAAGCATTTGCCTTCAAATAATCAAAGAAAAAAATTAGCAATGAAACATGACTCTGCAGAAACTTAATCTTGCCAATGCTCAAACATTTGGAGTTATTTTCATGAATATATAGATGCCCTTCTCACCCCCTGCCACCAGCCTCCAGCTCTGGTAGCACCCCAGCCTCAACCCCCTTCAGCCCCCTGCTGGGTGAGCCCTGGCTCAGGCCATGCGGATGGAAGGGCCTCCCTCTGAGGGCCATGGCTCTGACAGCTTGTGAAGGGCCCCTGTGGGTCAGTCTGGCTTAGCTTTATCAGATACACAGCTCTCCCCCAGTCTCCAGGAACTGTGGTGTAGGCAGCACACATACATACACACATATATACACTCATGGACAGTGCATACCAAGTAGGGCCTTGAGATCCCCCAACCAGCCGCTCTGCCAAACCTCAGCAGCTGGAGAGGTTAAAACCCCCTCACGTATCAAAGAGGAAAAACAGCAGGAGGACAGGGGGAGGGAGGGATAGAGGAATTGGAGAAAAAAAGAAGGAAAAAGTATATCTTCATGTTCACCTGGATGTCTGCCTTGCTGTGAATTCCCCCTGTGGCCATCACTGGAAAGGTGAGGAGGGGAAATAGTGGAACTCAGCCTAGTCAGAGAGAAAGTGGGAAGAGTTGAGAGGTGTTTCAGAGGAAAGATGAAAACGATGTTGCTACAAGTTCAGGCTGAAGAATTTTACTCTCCAACTTTGGAGCGGATGTCTGCACTTGGTTCATTGAACCAGAAGGGTTTAGCTCATTTTTGTTTTCAAGAAAGTAAAGTTTTGTTTTGTTTTTCTATTTGTCATTTTAATCGTCTATGTGAATCCACTAGACTGTGTATCTTATTGTAGTTACATATAGACTGATCTGCTATTTTTATTAGTTAGACTTTCTTTATTCTCCAGTCCCTGGCTTTGTGGTCCATATATAGAAGTGTCCTTGGACAAGATACTGAACCCCACATTCCTCCCTATGTTGATTAGTGTTGGAAAGTGGATAAGATAGAGAAAATGCTGTGCACAGACTAAAAAGGGAAGCTCTATAGATTTAAGAGAGTGCTGTATGAATGTGAGTTGTCCACGATGTGTACATGCCGTCCATTTACCATATATTTTAGACATTTCTAAGCCAAGCTGTTGTCTTGGTGCCATGAAAAGAGCTACTTCAAATTCTGTAATGTACAGTCATACTATTAATCCTGCAACAGAGACAGTAAATTCTTTGTGTTAAGAGAGTATAGAGGATTCAACTTGTCATAAATGAAGACTGGCTAATTTAAATATAAAAAAGCCATATATACACACACACACACACACACACACACATATATATATACACATATATATATATATATATACGCATATAAAAAAATCTCACTCTTGGTAGGAGAACATGTTTTGAAATTCCTTAAAGCACATGATTTTTTTTTTTTTTTTTTTAAACCAAACATGAGTGTCTGGATGGTGAGCTTGTACAAACACACAATAGCTTCTCCAAATTAGTTTAGTACCTAGTACCCACCTAAATCTGATCTTCTAAATCCTCTCAGTTCTATATTTAACTACAGCTGACAAAGGCACAAGAGGGCATGGACAACTCCCTCCTGATAGAAGCTGCATCACTTGTTGTTTTTTTGTTGTTGTTTTTTTTCATTCAAATATTATTTACATAGGATGGAGCTGTGTAAAATTTAGAGTGATATTTATTTCACAATGACTTCAATATTACCTCTAAAGCATGACAGCATTTGTTGTGTCTGTTAAAACTGACGGTCGCTTTAAATGTAACTGTAAACTCATTCACTATCTAACAACCTTCACTTTCACTGTGAGTTTCCAGGTGTCAATGCCTCTAAGCGCATTGCTCCTCTGGCTATATAATAATCCATTTAAAAGTCTAATTCAGCTCATTGTTGATTGAAAAGTCTTAACACCTGTTTAAGAGAGTTTTGTTTCTCGCCACTTACCCTTATGCCCTTCACCACTGTTATATTCTCGTTCTCATCTGACTCAAATGACACGCGGCGGGTGCTGTTGTTGGCTCCCATTATCGGACGACAGCTTATCGTCTTTTTATTTCAGTTACATATATTTAAATGTTTCTTTCCATCCACATCCACTTTGTTTTTGTTAGGTTCACCTGGAGCCCTAACTCCACAGTTTCAGAACTCCGCACTTCCTTAGCATGAGTCGTTTGAATAACGGGTGCGTTGATTGGACAGAAACGTCCTCGGTAAAAATATCGGTGATGCTTATTGGCTGAAGGTGTGACGCGCAGGAGTGCCTGTCTGACTTAAAGGGCACATATGAATGGAATTTAGTTTTCTCGAGAGCATGTATTTTACTGTGAGACATGAATAGCAAATCATAAATTCCAACATGGCAGAACACTTCGATTTGTTTGGGGCTGCCCAATCTGGGAAAAAATTAGCCATTTAAAGTGACGTCATATAGATAGATAGATAGATAGATAGATAGATAGATAGATAGATAGATAGATAGATAGATAGATAGATAGATAGA
>JBAMYA010000024.1:9899119-9925668 GCA_037176975.1 Arrhamphus sclerolepis | reverse complement strand
TGTCCTGATTAGGTAAGAAGAACAAGACACAAACATAAACACAGACACACTCTCTCTCTCACACACACACACACACACATATATATGTATATATACATATGTGTATATATATATATATATATATATATATACACACACACACATAACTATTGTTTTTAAACACACACGCACACAAATATATACATTTATTATGTTTGTGTGTTCAGTATATTTTTAAAAAGGTGAGTAAAGCGCATAGTTCTTACGATAGTTTTTATTTTCAAACACACAAATGAATTCCAAATCAAACCATGAAGAAAAATCTTTAGTTAGTTAATTGGTTACTGTTTATTTCATGGAAAGTGAAAACAAAAGGAATATTATTCTGTTAAAGAAAATAGCAGTTAGCAGTCAATAGAGTTCAGTCAGTGTGGCTATTCTTTCTGTGAACAACATGCTTATTTAAGACAACAATTGCTGTACCTGCTGGTCATAGTTTAGGGGAAATGCATAAAGAAGTGCAGAAAATGATAGGAAGATCAGCTAAAAATATATCAAATTCTTAAGATGGCAACCAAATCTAGGAAGACATGGAAGAAAACGGAAAACTACCATTTGAAATGATCCAAGAATAGTGAAGAAAAAGCGTCAAAATTCTCCGCCAATGATCAGCTGCAGGGCACTCAAAGAAGGTCTGAAGTCTGCAAAGCCAAGCTATCAGGAAGAAACCTGACAGCTCAGCACAGTTGAAAAAAATGACATGTGCTGAAGAGGTTACAATTTGCCAAAATAACACATTGACTGACGTAAAGAGAAATGGTGCAACATTTTGTGGACTGATGAAAACAAGATTTTTTTGGGGGGGTCTAGTTAGCACAGAAAGCTTTTCAAACGACCTCCAAACACTGAATTCAAGCCACAGTGCACTAAAGACAGTGAAGCATGGTGGTGCAAGCATCATGATATGGGAATGTTTCTCAAACTATGGTCATGACCATGTTATGCTCTTAAAACGGGTGTTTCAACAAGACAGCAACCCCAAGCACATCAGTAAGCATCAGCATTTTGGTTCTAGACAAGATTAATGTTATGGAGCGCCCAACTCAATCCCTGGACTTTGAGCCAACAGAAAACTTGCAGGATGACATCAAAAATACTCTTTTTGAGGAAAAGCCAAGAAAGAGAAGTTGTGGAATGTAGTCCTGGATTGGAATACCTGTTCACAGGTTCCAGAAGGAGGTCGGCTCCATGCAACACAGATGTGAAGCAGTTCGCAGAAACAGCTGTTATACAATTACGTAGTGATTTACAGGGAAGCTAAATCTTCGAGCATTTCTCAGTTTGTACAGTAAATGTTTGAATTTATGAAGAAAAATGCTGCTATTTATTTAACATCCTAATATTCCCTTTCTTAACTTTCTGTAAAAATAAACAATAAACAACAACAAATAAACAAAAATCTTGGATTTATTTGGAATAAAATGTGCAGTGTTCCCAATGCATATGCATGTTTGGAAATAAAAGCTATTATAATGACTTTGAGCTTTCATATTAGTTACAATATGCCTAAGAAGTGAGGGTTTATGACCACACAAAAATGTTATTGCAGGGGGATGCTGCACAGCCTCTGTGGTTTTATTTGTCTGCTTCATTGGTTTAATGCCTACTACCCTGCTACATGCAGTAAAGGTGGAAATGGCATTATTTTTATTTGAGCCAAGAATGCACAATTGTTTTAAACTACTGGATTTATATGTGACCGTTCAGATCATATTGGGGCTTGAGGCGTAGTACAGTCAAAGAGGAAGAATCATAGTCATACAGCAAAGGAAGTGATGGGACATGAATGCAGCAGACACAAACAATAATTCTTGAAAATCAGCTTCTCAGTTTGAGCCAAGCCTGAACACATACAAGCATACCTTCAGAGTTTCAATGTCATTGTTCTCGCTTACATTCTTGGTGTGTAGTTTATACTATCACCATCTACTGTATGTATTTATGGGCCAGTATAATCTGCAAGAATAACCTGCATCATCCCTGTGTCACATGAATAGTTCTGAATATGTTAATCCGCACCTCAGTATATATTGAACTGACTTGAGTAGCTCTGCAGGCAATGTAAGCCCAACGAGATCCTGTCGACAGCAAGGCTTTGATGCCGTTGTGCTGTAATGATAGTTATTCAAACAACATGATAATAGGGTGATAAACAGACAAATAATATCATACATCAAACAGGTCTTAGAAAGAGGAAAGAATGAGACAAATACAGAAAGAGGTAGAGGGATACAGAAAAAGAAAGATGTTTGAAATTCATCGGCTGTGCTGAGGTAATTTATATCCTCCCTTAGAGAGACAGTAGTTTCGGTGTGCGCATTTAGCCGTGGCAATCTTCAGGGCAGATGACATGTTCCGTGTCGTTTTATTTATTAATTTTACACTGTGTCTCATTGCAGGAAACATGACTTCTCTCTGTAACCAGAGGCAATAGAAGGGAGAGCGCAGAGCAGAGAGCAGAGGGAGACAAACGACTCTATCATCCTCTCTGTCTCTGTAGGTCATGCTTCTCCAGCTAGCTTATGCTCATTCCATTGTTTAAAGTTTGGAGCATGTGCCAAGCATGCCCTAGTAAAAGACTCTGTGTGGAGGATTCCATTATGTTTGTAACTTGGCATGGGTGAAAGGATTTGAGAGGAACCATGATGTCTTTTTAAACAGTTATAGTTCATTTGTTTAGAAATGCCAGAAGGCTTTTTCTGTTATACTATCATGTAAACATCTTTTGCGTTTGCCGAGTGCAAAAATTCCCTCTCAAGTGTTTTTTATACTGTAGCGCTGGATGTATTCTGTGTCAATAAAGAGATTGTCAGTTGTGAACAGTCAAGCTTATTTGTCTAGACAGTGATGGAGTCAGAGCAAACTGGGAATAACCAGTTGCTGTACAGTCAGTTAAAATGTGGTCTTCTGTGCATAGATGCACAACACTTTACCCAAGTGATTCTGAGCTATTGATGGAGCACACACAAACACATACGCTATTGATTCCACTCTCTCAACTCTGCTGTTCTGAACTCCTCTTTGTTTGTGTGGGAAGCTGAATTTACATAAGAGGCTTATTTCAGCCGGCACATAGTTTCCTCCCTTATTCCAATGAAAAACAAAAAGGACAAAAGCCATTGTCTTGTTAAGTAATGATTTTTGGATGTCTCCAAACTAGTTTGCACTGTTCTGGCGGAAGTAAAGAAGGAGCTGTGGTGAGGTTTGGGTTTGGTGAAGGTTTATAGGGGATTGGGACTGGTAACCCAGTGCAACAATGAAAGCAGATGAATTCTGAGGTTGACAGCTGTAGGGCTTATGAATTGTGGTTGTTGTTTATGGTTGTATGTTTATGCAAATTAGAAGCAAGAATATGACCTTGTGGCTATGATGTGTGAATGACAGAGAAAGGGCAGACACAATGGAGCAGTGACCTTTGATTTTGACTTTGGTTGCATCAGGCTACACAAGTGAAATTATGAATGATCACAAAGGTGCACTCAAGTCCTGTAAGACTGGTCTGGTTATTAAACAAAGTGGCAGAAATTAATAGTTCATTCAAGGTTTTCCTTGCATGTCAATGCATTCGTTGATAGACATGTTATTTGCTTGAGAGCCTCTCAATATGCATGTCAGATTTTATTTCTAATTAAGGGAAAGAAAAACAAGACTTTCCATTGTTGCATTGTGCAGTGTTTGTTGTTCTGAATGTACAAAGTTGTGTTACAGATATATTCAAGGCAAGTCTTTTTTTTCATTGTGTTGTACAGTATGTGTCAAGGTGTCTTGGGGCTTCACAGTAGCACCAGCTCCAGTTTCATCGGTTGTGCATCACTGAAGCAAATAGTTGCTGTTTTCTGTGACTTGCTCTCTGAGCTTAAAGCTCTCTTCTCTCCTCTCTATCTCACGGAGCATCATTCTGTGAGAGCGTGTGAAATGATCGGCAGAAGAATGTGTAGAAAGGAGGGAGGCAGAGGTAACAGAAAGGTTAAAGAGGTCAGAACTGACCAAGCAGAATCAACATGCTGCCATCTTGTCCCTTTGATTGCTATAAGATTTGAATGTTGTTTTTTTTTTTTTTTGCAATGTGATTTAAGAGTGGATGAACATCCTTTAATCCTTGGCCATCTGAAATTCAAAGCCAGAGCATTTGCTTGCATTTCTGCAAGTGTCAACATGTTTGAACAAAAGAACACTTCCAAAATTAAATTCTACTTCAGAACCATTTTGAAGCTCATGACATATTAGTACTCAAAAATCCAATAGTTGAGCTATCTGCATGCTCTCCATGCTCATTAACAAGCTCTAGCCAGATAAAAGCATAACCAATCAGCTTGAATGTGCCTCTTTAGCTGTTCTGATGATGTTAACCCTGTGCTATCTAATGTTTATCTAATGCTTACAAACTTTTGTTTCTCTTTCTTGTTTTTCTCTTTCTTCTCTTGCAACTGTCAGCAAGCAGTGGAGGACCTCCTGGAGGATGAGGATGAGGATTTTGACAAAGATGACAAGGTAATTATATTTATGGGATGCACACAGAGACAGACAGACAGACACACACACACACACACACACTCGTGCTCACACGCACTGCCTCAGGAGGGGTTGACACTGCTTCACAGACCGGAAACACAGACTGACAAAATGACTCCATCTTCCCCTCCCATCTCCTCCCCTGTTCAGTTATTCTCACTGCCTGAGGCACAAACACATGTTCACATATTGTACCACCTTTTAACCTTTCTAAAATTTTCTCTGTAGATATATGTACAGTACATTCTTCACCTCTCCACCTTGTAGTTTGTTTTTCTTTTGTCTTTTGATGTAGTTTGTGCTTTATGCTTATATTTCCCTTCATGTATCACTGTGTTGAATTTGTCTTTGTGCTTCCTGTCCTTTTTCCTAGGAACATACTCCCTTATAAAGTGCTTAGTTAGC
Source organism: Arrhamphus sclerolepis (assembly GCA_037176975.1). NCBI lineage: Eukaryota > Metazoa > Chordata > Actinopteri > Beloniformes > Hemiramphidae > Arrhamphus > Arrhamphus sclerolepis. The sequence goes on along the minus strand of JBAMYA010000024.1, from coordinate 9,920,712 downwards.
TATTTAGGTCCATTCACTGCTCCTTTATGTCCCAGTAAAACAGCATCTGGGTTTGTCCAGACACTATCAGGTAACAACAGGTGGCTGCTTTACTGCCTCCACTCGTTTACACTGTAGAAGCAGCTACTGAAACAAATGCCACTGGATAGGATACAGGACCTTGTCAATGTAACTCTTGGGAGCGACAATTGAAATAATCTAGCTCTTTATCCACCGACTGCGCTGTTGTCTTTCTTTTTTGTTTTTTGTTTTGTTTGGGTTTTTTTTTGGTCATTCACTTTTGATATGACATATATGTTGTGCTTGGTAGTTCACTGTGATGTATTTCAAGTACTGTATTGTAAAATGAGGACAACATTATTACTTTCTGGGAAGTAAGAGTAGGATGGAGTATGCTGTAAGGGAGAGTAGTTGATATTTTATTTCAGCTAATGGGGCTCAGAGTAAAGTAAAGTCCACATCTTTTGGTATAGATGACTTTGACTGATATGTGATACTGCCAGATTAACGTCAGGGGACGTAATGATTTATATGATGTGTTTATTTCAAGTATCTTCAGAGGAGAACTCTGACTGTATGCTGTAGTAATTGTGAAGTCGTTTAACCAGTCCGGGACTCTGGAGTGTAAATTTACTTATGAAACAGCAGCCCCACCAAAAAGTATTTGTGCTGTGAGTGGAAGGCCTGCAGAAAAAGGGTTAAAAACACATTTGTAGTGCAGATGGTCAAATATTCATCCCACCAGTAAGTCAGCCAGTCAAGCAATCAGTCAGCCTGGAAGCCAGTTTGGTGATGAGCACACAAAGATATGTGAGCATTACATCCTTTCCCACAGTGATGGAGAAGCAAAGTTTCATGGCTGTGAAGTTCCAAGGCTATTATGTACAGGAGGGGGTGCACTGACTAAAGATATTCACCAGACAACCTTGAACCTTTTTTCTTTCTTTTTTTTACCCCTTCTTTACATCTGTCCTTCATTGCATTTCTTACCTCCTCTCAGGGAAAAAAAATACAGGCATTTGAAAAGCTGCAGATTATATTAAATATATTTTGGACTTTCATATTGAAATGAGGTGCAGAGGCAGCTTGTGTGGCCTCAGTTAGATTTGGTGCCAAACTGATTATTCCAAATAAGAAGGCCTTGCTCTCTGTTCACACAGACCTGGGATGCTGGATAGCACAGCTGCCACAAAGGCTACAATTTACCAACTCAGGCTTCATACATTTTGATCTATTGCTCCCCTCAACTGTTAGCATTCCATTTAAGCTGCAGGGAGGTTGAAAGGGGTGCATTTCTCTTTTTTCCTTCGCCTACATCTTCCTCCCCTCCCACTCTCTCCTTCTACCCCTGCTTTTTTCTTTTTTTTTCTAACATACTCCCTCTTTTCCAAACCTGGTTAAGTGCAGAACAAATGCAGTTTCAAGGCAAAGAAAATGTGTTTTTTACATTGGATATGAGGCCTCTACATTGGGTATGAGCTACAGCTTCAGATAGTATGAGTAAATATGAAGGACAGGTCAAAAGAGGCCTCTTTTATGGCACAGGGCTATAGGGGAGAGTGGAAAGAGGAGTGAGAGCAAGAGAGAGGAGAGGGGGAAAAAGGGATTATTAAATGTGCCAAGGCCTCATTTTAATTGAACTTGAAGCATATGTTGCAAGTATGTACAATCCATCCCAGATGTTTACTTCGGCCATGTGCGTAGCTCTTTCCAGTGCACCACAAGGCAGCTATTAGCTGGATAACCTTTGCTCCAGAGGCTAAATGGGGTATTACATGGCCAAAAAGTAGAGCACCTGTTTTTCATTGAAGAGGAGGACCCCTTGCAGGCTTTTTGCCGTGGTTTACCACATGTGTTTTTGACTTAACAAATTGTTGGGCAGACGTGAAAAGTGTCTTTCTCGTGATCGAGCGCTGATATTAGTCACTTTATCTCAATGAAAATCCAGCATCAAGACTAATTGATCGGGACGGCTCAGTTGTTAAAAACAAGCAGGCGGGCATATAGAGTGTGAAGAATGTTAGACATTAACTAATTTTTCTACTCTCTTCTCCTCCCTGATTTCCCAGTGTATGTTTCTGTATGCACTGATTTACAGCATGGAATTTTGCTGCATTTGTATTATCTGCTCACACAAGGTTTAAACGTGGTGCCGGGAAGGAAATTTCCCTGTTTGCTTTGCAGTTTAATGAGTCTTCACTGGGCTCACACAGAGCTTGGTTGGAGTAGGCCTTGTTTTTGACTATACATCATAATTTTTCTTTTGTTATTCTTTTTCGTGATAGGAGTTTAGCTTGTCAAATGATCCATTTAAATCGTACTGAAGCTTAGATGTGTTGTGTATTATTTAAATACATCTGTTGGTGAAGTGTCAGATTGCTGAAGACCTCCAGTCTCAGACTCCCTTTCTAAATGTGTATAAGAAACTACGTTGCGTTTGGTTTGCCATTTGCTTGCAGGCATTATGGCACTGAGTTTCTTATTTTCATGACACTACTTAATTTGACACTACTTATAATTGTCTGTAAGAGTACTACACTTCCCACTTTATTGCCAGAGCTAATTTTTGTTTTTAATATAATTGTTGCGAGATATAAAGGATTACTGAAAAATAACAATAAAGTAAAGCAGAAGTGTTGACTTTTAATGTCATCTTTTTTTTAAATTTCTAACATATCTGACATTTCAAAATCATCCCATCAATGATTTAATCAATCAAACACAAAGAAATTACATATTTTCTTTTTTATCTCTGATAAAAGAGCAGCATGTGTCCAGCTGTACCGTTATTGACTTTTTCAGCATTTCGAAAGACGGTTTGAGACTTGAACAGGGTGAGCTAGAACATGCTACTCAGTCCTCCTGTATTTATAGGCTGTTGGCTGCAGGGGCTTCAGTGTGTAATCTTACCCATGATGTCTCCTTTCACCTGTGGGCTCACTGTCCAGGCCTGGCAGGACATAATCACCTTTAGGCTGTGCATTGGTGTGAGTGTTTGTGTGTGTGAATGTGTTTGTCTATTTCTGTGAGTGCCGCACATACAAGTACAAGTGTGTGCAGCTCAGCTACCTCCCAGAGGGGGGCTTACTGGAAAAATGGGGAGAGAGAGAGTGAATGAGAGAGAGACAGACTGAAGGAGTGAGGAGATTACCCTCACACGGTTGACTGGTCACTGAAGCGCTTGTGCTCCGCTCAGCTAGGCTCCACTAGCCTCAGGAGGACCTGACACAGATAAGATACACACTGCAATCATGTCCTGCTCAGGGGCTTACTGCTCGACGCACCCCCTCTCTGTGTCTCCCAGCGTGTCTATTTGTCAATATCTCGCACACACATATACCTACCTTCCTCTCCCATTCCTTGCTAACTTTTTGCTCACACTAAGTATAGAGCAGTCATTTTTGCCGAGCTGCAACACATTGACCTGGAAAATGTGACATTTTAGTAGACTTTTAGTTTTCAGCTTAAACAGTGACTTACTGGCTTTTTTTGCTTTCATTTGGATTATTACAATATAGAATCCATGTTTTTCAGTAATGTACATGCATCTTGAATTGAACATTAATTTTCTAATAGAAAGTTAAGTCTTGCTATATGAAAAAACAAAAAACAACCAAATGTCTCTATTTCCATATTTGCATAAATTTTAAAGGGTTAATCTAGTATTTTGAGTAAATGTTTGTTCTTTGTACATCCAGTAACCAAAACTGAGAAAGCTTCCACTCGCCAGTAGCTTGAACTAGATTGCACCACCTCACGTGATTGACAAACCAAACTTCCAAACAACTCCAACATATGATTGTTTTCGTGCTGTGATTGATACATTTATCTTATTTAGAAATAAATATGTAAAATAAGATGGAACAAAAGGAACAGTATTCATTACTATAATTCTTTTAGAGGTTCGCTAAATGTGAGCAGAGTTTAACCGTGTACGCTTCAGAATTCGTCAAACACATATATGCGTACAATACATGCAACATAAAAATGTATAATTAAAGATAATTTATTTAAATGTGCAAGTTGAACTGAATGGTGCTGTGTAAACCTTACATCTTCAGAACAACTGATATTTAAATTACAAAATATTCTCAAAATGTTGGAGTATTTCTAAATAACATACATGTAAAATATCAAGAAAATAAAACAAAACCGACAAAGAAAATAAAGGTGAGGATTTCAAGGTTGTAAAAGTGTATTTCTTTCTTTTTTTTTTAAATTATGATAATGTACCTTAAAATAAAGCACCGATGATACACAACAGCTGGGCAAACATGTGCACACTGAGCTGTCAGAGGAACACATCTTAAGCTCTGCTGCAAAATTATCTTGTGTATTTCAATTATTAAATGGGAAAAGCTATCAAACATTTCAACACACATAACTTCGGTGATTTCCTGCCATTGATGACTTGTCTTGTCTCTAGAAGGGGATTCTGGAAATTGAGGCATGGAAAAAGATGCTTTGCATGCTTTTGTATCTGATGCTACAACATGTTGGGCTTTCTGACACTTTTAATTCCAGTACACATTTTACAGACTTCTGTTCTATAACAGATTTTGAAAAAAAAACAACAACAAAACTTTACCCTACAATTGAGGTAAAATAACCAGATTGTGCTGCTATTATTTAATTGCATTCCATCACTCTGGCTGCATTACTTAAGTATATAATATACATTCACTGACAACTTCACATATTAAATTAGCCAGTCACATCGATATGATTTACAGAGAATGGTCTGATAAAATAAAAATACCATTCAGACTGATTTGAAAAGATAGAGAGGACACAGCAACTCAAATGGCCATTTGTTATAACCTTCTGTAAACAGAAGACCATCTCTTAATGCACAATGTGTCAAAACCTGAAGCGGAAGTGCTACAGCTGCAGAAGACCACATATCACTCCTATCAGCAGTATAGCATGCCTTGTCACAGAGCTCATATAATCTTTAAAAAGGTTTCTTGACTGGGACAATAAGGTCACTGTACTCAAATGGCCTTCACAATCACCACATCTCTATCCAGCACACCATCATTAGAGAGTCGTAGACCAGGGGAGCACATCATGGATTTGCAGCCGACAAATCTCCAGGGATGACCTCATATTGTCATGTTAGGATACCAAAATCTCTGGAACTACCCAGCACCATGTTGAATCAGTCACAAAAAAATGAAGGCACTTTTTAAGGCAAGAGGTTGTTCAACCTGGTTTTTATTAAGGTGTAACTAATGAAGTGACCATTGCCTGTACATGATTCTCCGTTTCTTCATTTATCCAGAGACACAGTCATCCTCCCACATTGCAGTATCTCTTTATCCTTTCCATCTATAGTGCAGAGACAGCACTGCATATCATTTTCCGCTTTCCCTGTAGGCATTACTGTTGCACATGTATGCAAATACCCAATACTGTATGGGTGTGCATTTATTAATGGTTCTTGGCAAGCATTTGACTCCTTGCAGCTAGAAGAAAATGTCTTAAATAGGGCAGCCCTTTTGTCTCAGCATGAATATGGGTAAAAGCAGTGCAAGTTTCCTGACTTCTCTCCAGAAATCATAAGAAGCTGTTTACTTCTCTGAGCTGAGGCACTTTGTGCTCAGTCCCAGTCACGGCACTGTACTGATCACTCAGATAGGGACAAGGTATAATGTAATTGGACTAAAGAGAGCATTGGGAATTGTATCAATGCTCTGAAAAAAAGCGTGACTGAAATGCTGTACTGGGGAGGCTATTGAGCGTGGGGTGCAGGGGGGTTGTCCTCAGGTATCGTGGGATTTCAGCTGCTGAGAAGAAAAAGAGTGAGGGGAAGAGGAAAAAAAGTATGACTGTCTGTGTTCTTTTCTTCATGCCGCCTGAAGGATGAAAAGCGTCACGCTGAAAAAGATGCTTTTGACTTTTCTGCTTCATTTTTCTTCCCAATCTAACTCTCTTTTTATGCTGTTCAGCAGAGACGCGGGTAGGAACTGCATTTTAATCATGTTTGGCTAATAGAGAGAGGAAAGAAAACAAAAAGGAGGGTGAAAGTAGCACGGAAGGGTATTGTCTCTCTATGCAAAACACACTGCATTGTTTGTTTTTCCTCTTTATCAAACACATACATCAGGTGGATCATCTCTCACTATCTCTCTTTCCCCCAGATACATATCTCTTGCTTTGTCTTTGGCTCTCTGTCATAGCTCCTTCAATCTCCTTTTGACCATTATTTCATCACTATTAATTTATCTTAGGCTATTGTTATTTAAATGAAATGTTGATTCGTTTGTTTACTTTTGCACTGGGACTTCTCTAGCTGCTTTGGACAGTGCAGGAAAAGTTACAGTATAATCACCACTGTCTTTATTGAGATTAAGGGTATATATTAAATCCACTTATTTTAAAGTCCAAACAAAGGTGAGTACTAAAAGAAATTCTACATTGCAAGGCTAAAGCTGTTTTATTGCTGTGCTTCTATTATCAGCCTGTGGATTTGGTGAGAACAATGTATAAGACCCAACATCCACATTGTCTAACCCTCTCACTTTAGAAAATCTTACTGTAATCTATCCACAAGGACCCTAAACCAGACCCCTGGGAGGACAGCCGTGATAAAAACCATATCCTCGAGGATATGTTGGCTTCCTGGCACTTTGAGTGGATACGAACAATGGTGGTAAGTGGACATGTGTGTGGCTCTGGCACGGACTCCTGCTGGTGTGTGTCACTGTCTCCTGGTTTGCTATTTAGCTCATTGTCTGTCCAACGGCTGTCCTGTCAGGGTTTGTGCACAGTAACTGTTCCCTGTCCACATATCAGTTAATAGTGTTGCACTGCACGTTTGGCCCCCAACCCAAACTCACTGCAAGGCCCATGCCTGTGTTTGCTTCTTAAGGTGATGGGGAGACGAAGAGAGCTCCAGCATGGAAGGTTTCTCCTTGTCTTTTTGTGTGACATCCCTGTGGCTTTTTAGACCTATTATACTGCAAGGTGACAGCTGTAGACTGAGGTGTAACGGTGTGTGTTTACTATGTTTTGGGACTTTTGGCTCTGGGGTAATATAGGGTGACACAGAGAGTCAATCACGTAAATGTCTGTGCCACAACAAGAACAGTAAAGTAATAAAATCTCCCTATAGAGTGATCAGGTCACAATGATTTTGTATTTTAGCTTAAAATGAATTACATGACTCACAAAGAAGGCTTGCTTTTGCAATTTGTGAACCTAAAGTCACTGATAATTAGCACCTAAGAAAGCCATTTTCAAATGACTCACTTCCCTGAGTGTTTATTTGCATGTGTGGTGTTCTGTGGGGTGACTTGGATATTATTGTGGGTGCTTTTTCTTCATAGTTGCTACAAGAACAGCGCAACCATTTCATATTGTCTGAGTAAATCCCAATGCTCATTATGCCTAATGCAAAAATGTCTATTCCCCCAAGTGTTGTTGTTCTGAATCACACACACAAGTGGCTGAACCAACCGAACTTTTCAGTTGATGAACTATGCATCAAAGGATAACCGTGTGCACTCCTTGCACTGTAGGTGAGGAGTTCTTGTTTGCTCTCATCCCCCAAAAGTAAGTCTCTTCGAGATCTCTCAGAGCAAGATGTTGAAGATGGCACACAGTCAGCCTCTCGGTCTCTCATTGGACAGAATGTGGAGCACAACACTTGACAGCAGTGTCGTCTGAATTTAAAGTCAGACGTGTAAGAAAGCAGCCGCCACCTTTCCTTTTAACAAGAGTCATAAATCTGTAATGAGCACAGAGAGAATGCATATTTTATTTACTTTTTGAAGACATGATCCCCTCTCTTCATAGGAATGCACTTGTTCTATTGTTTTTTTTTTTTTTCTTTTTCCCCCTTCCAAAACAAAGTTTAATACATGAAGTGGATTTTACATTTGTCTCTACTGCCTCTGTGTCTCTAAACATGCAAACTTAATTAAACTCATGCCAAAGTTGGCCAGTTTTAGAGAACAAGGTGATGAATCAGATTGTAATATATAGTACAGCGTAACCCAGACAGGAGTAACAATTTTAGTAATGAAAAGGTTTTTACTTTATTTATTAATTATTAATTATTATGTAATATTATTGTTTTGGGATGGTCAAAACAAGGCTTATGGGTGGCACATGCAAGCACAGACATAGAGACAAATTCATAGTCTGACTGACAAATAGAGGGAGATGGGCTGGAGCACCTAAAAACTGGGCCAACAGCGGACAAAAGTAATGTCGTCCCATTCATCACATGCTGCCGCACTGGATCTTGGGAAGGACAGGGGAAGGAGAGTGCAGGAGCAGGGGGACAGAGGTGAAGCAGGGTAGGCGGGGGTCGGGTGGCGTGCAGCAGGACACGTGGAAGGGGTGATCAAGAGCAGAAATGCTGAAGTGGTAGTCATTTATGCGTGTGTGTGCTTGACCTTGAGCCTGATAGAGTAGCTGGTGTGGTGAAGGTGATGAGAGGCCCCAGAGGGAGGTGGGTAAAGATGATCTGTGGCAAGTAACCTCCTGCCAACCAGACACATTTGAAACACACACACACAAACAGTCCTAGCATCAGAAATCGTTTTCTCTTTAGGATAGGTCACAGTCACTACTGTCATGAACACTTCTCTTTAATCCTTCTTTCTTGTTGCCCATCTGTCCCCCACTTTTACACGAGAAAATGTATTCTCATTGTGGGTCATGACTAGTTGAAGAGACTAATTAGTAATAATGAGTGCTGTGTTTGCTTGGTCCACCTTCAGCTGACAGTTTAACTTGGGTTTGACTTTGGCTTTGTGACCTTTCATATATCAGATATTCTGCAATAAGTATACACTTTATAAATACACATATTTTATAAACTTACAGTATCATGAAGGATACTATCAAACCTCACCTCATTCTCATTTTTTTTAAAAGTGGAAGGTCCTTAGCACAGCCTTATTATTATCCAGAGCTGCTTAATTAGGGCCAAGAGGATGTGCAGTGCATCACAATACCCTAGTTACACAGATATTTATGTGCTTTGACAAAAAGAGAGGGAAGGAAGTAAATGTATGTGATAGATTATATATTAAATAAATGTGAACATCTGCCTCATTCTTGTGCCGCTGGCAAGGTGCCATGTTGCATGGTTTTATCTAAGGCCATACACTGATCTTGTTTTTTCCTAATTTCCTGATGGAAAAGAGATGATCTTACAGGACAGGTTCCCAAGTGCTTTTTTTTCCCCTCGTTGTGGCTCTTTTAACTATCACTTTAAAAAAAAACTGTGGCTCTGTGGAACTGAACTATTTAATAAAACAAAAAAGACTAAGTAAGAGATGAAAGTGATCAACACAACTTTAGATCATTATTATTATTATTATTTTTTGCTTTGCCTGAAAGAAAAGAAAATGAAAAACAGGAAAGGAAACAGTTACAAACAAGCCCTGCTGTACACGGTACAAAGTAGTTGCACCATGCTCAAAATGAACAATGAACACAAATACAGTACAACAGAAAAAGGAAAAATTAAATACAACACTAGTATGGTTTGCTAAAATAAATAAAACTTACTTGTTAAAGGCCTTGTCCTTTTTTAATGAAGCATATCAGTCACTAAATTATTTAATATTTTTAAGTGATTAAAAAAAAACAAAAAAAAAAAACAGGATAGGCTCTATGATTTTTATTTTGTTTTTAAGGAAAAGCAAAACATTTAGTTTTAAGTATGCACTAGATACTAATCGTATGCTCTGTTTAATACTGTGTCTTCCCTAGTTTTTGTAGAGGTTTTGAAAATTGAATTTGTGTCAGCCCTGTAGGATTCCTTGGCTTTCCAACGGTTTTTCTTCCTTCTCCAGGGGTGAAAATGGGAGGGATACCAACCGTCTCTGCAGTTACAAAATCAACAACACCGCTTTCAAATGCCCTCTGGGAGCCACATATTAGCATGCTGTCACATTTTATATGACATTTCAATTTTTACTGTGCTGCCAGAGTGAGCGAGGCAAAACAAAGAAAAACAGGTGCAATTTTAGCACAGCAGCAATGAGCAGCAGTCACTTGTGGTTCAGACTCATTTCCTGGTGTGATGGGATGTATGCTGCCACATCTTAACTGTTAGGTTCATCATTTTTATGGCATAACCCAGCAGGGAGAACAGTGTGATCTGAGGTTAAAATAGTCTCAAATGGCTCTCTGTTTTCTACCCAGTGGATATAGGACAGATATTTGAGTCCATGGTAATAGGCTAAGTCCTCTGTGACCTCTCTTCTGTTTAGCTGTAGGCCTTGGGTCAATGAAGAACAAACTGTCTATGCAACGTTGACATGTATCCACTTAACACTTTTGCATATACGTACATGTGCCTAGCCATAATAGTGTCTCTGAAAGAAATTCAACAGTCAAGTGCACAGAGACAATGCACATTTTTCTTTTGTTAAATATTTAATCAAGTGCTTCAAGGAGTTTACCGCATTTGTTTACCACAATTTACCAGTAAGTGCAATGTGGTTAGCCTGACTTGGCTGTTTCTTTGTGCTTGTGTGTGTGTGTGTGTGTGAGTGAGAGAGAGAGAGAGAGAGAGAAAGAGAGACAGAAAGTATGTCTCAGTGTGTCTTGGTATCACTAAGGCTTATTCTTCCGTAACACATACAAACGACTCACATCACTTTAACGAGAGTTCCTGCTGCTAAACCAAGGAATGCTTAACGGGTATCTCATATCACACTCCACGCATCCAAACAATGATGCAAACTTTAGACATAACCACAAAAGAGGCCTTTAGATGGCATGTGTGCAATTAAAAAAAAATGCAACTCTCACCCAACAAAGGACACCTTCTCACTATATAATCCTGCCATCAGCGTGATGAGAGTTAATTAATGTCAAAGACCTTCTTCAGCACGCAAAACATTTCATTTGCGGCGCAAATTCTCTTATTGCATTTTTCCTTCAGTAGGATGCTGATCTGTGCACATCACCCTGTTCTAATAACACAATCTGATTGGTCATCTTTGCTATTGACATTTCGAGATAAAACAATGCATTCTCAAAAAGAGAAATAAATCAGCCCATGAGCGTGACAAACAAGTTTGTAAAGGTCTGTGTGTCTGTCTATATAGATTCAAGCTAGTTTTGCATTACATGAAATCATCATAAATGATTATTCTATTGTTTGGCTGTACTTACATTTATCCTCAGATGGCATTGACAGTTACTTTATGTCAGCATGCACATGTCTCCATAACATCACACATGCAGATGAACCTACAGTTGCTGCCTATCAAAATTTAGGATGCTAAACAAATTAGGCAGGCTCTTTATACTGTCTGCCATGCAGCATCACCTGCTAGAACGTTGTTGTCAGGTACTGGGATGGTTTTAATTTTTTTTATTTATTTTTTAAATCATGTTTTGATCATTGACATCACTCGCTTATGTAGCCAATTCAAAACAGATGCCACACAGATTTAATTGTATTAACTGCGCTGTAGGGAGTTGTGCACTGACAGACAAAGAAAGGGACACCTGGAAATACAGGCCCTAGGTTTCCTGTAAGTCCCCTACATGAGACTAGAAGCTTGTCAAGTCTGGAAAAGTACACACAATGTGAGCTAGGGGCTTACACACACAAACACACACACACACATCACAAAACCACAGGAAGAATGAGGAAATTGAGTGTTTTATTTTGCTCCTACTAATGACGGAATGTACTCGGAAGGACATGTAAATGTATGTCTTTGAAAGCTCCTGGCCCTTCATTCAAATGTTTTGTGAAATATTAAAGCTAACTTAAAGCTGCATTTGCTGACACTATGATGTATAAATTCTTTGTGTATTTTCTGTCTTGCCTGTATAAATTCCTCTTTTTTATGGTATTGGAGTGTAAAGCAAACTTCCTCAGGAAAGAATGAAGGTTCTTGTAGAAATCATCCAGCCCATTGTTGTCCAATATTGGGATGTTGTATCGTTTGTAGACTGACACAGTAAGACCAGGTGTGCAGATCAACCTTATCTAATAGCTGTAGGGTGTGTATTTTTGTGTGCATATTAGGTTCCATTATAAGAACAGGTTGCCTGACTCCATATGTGCACAGTGTGCAGGGAAGCTGGGAAAACAAGTTTCTCTGTGGCCCTCAGTGTTATTGCTACCTCCTGCCTCCCTAAGCCGTGTTTGAAGACAGGAAATAGGAGTCAGACCGCAGTCCGAAGGGCATGTGGCAATGGTTTATACTCCTGTGGCCTCTGACCCATCCTCTACACCCCCACCTGCTCTCTCATACCACTCCCATGGCCCTCAAACATTCTCCCCTGAGTCCAGACTTGAAAATAAAACGTTCTGACCTGGCCCGGCTCGGCCCGGCCTAACCACGCCCAGCACAATAGACACAGCGCTCTGAGATTTGTTTGAGCGAGCAATGAAAAACAGATGGACTCTGAAGAAAGCACTAAAGAGCAGGAGGAGCAAAGAAAGGGAGTCTTGTAAAATATTTGCGAAGAAAAATAACCGAAAGAGCCTGTCTAATTATATCTATTTGTCTTGTGTGGTTTTGCTGGGGAGGCCATGTGGTCTCCCTCACTGCTTCATGGTTCATTTTTCACATTATCTGATCCTGGATGGAGAGCAAAAAGAAGACGATGGGTTTGGGGGCAGTTTCAGTCTCATTGGGAGGGTTGTGGTGAGGTGGCTGGCCTCAAAGAGCGAAATGTGGTAAAGGCCTCTGAGGTCCTCAAGGTTTTATGTATTTGGTTCACTATCCTCTGTGAGTAGAATAACAAGAATTATAGAGGTTTACTTCTTTAATCTAACAGCACCCATCGATCTTCATCAGTAACACAGTCATTTTTATGCATGCTGTTTTTCTAACAACAGAGTAATTGCAATGATTGGTGAAACTGTGCGTGTGTGTGTTCATTTTGCAGTTAATTGACAGATTCATCAGATAAAGGTGTAATACAATCATTTCACCCCAGATTTGTACTCTCCAAGATCTTTCTCCAAGTTCTTTCTGGTGATTGTATTTTTTTTTCTTTTACTTTTACAGGTGTTTATGATTGTTGTATGGTAAAGTAAAAGCACTCGATGAACAAATTCTCTTGTTCTTTCCATGTTTGAAACTAACAGTCTGTGATATTACCACTGCATAACCCTGAGACGTTCTTCTGAGTAGCTGTTGTGCTCCCTTTTCTCTTTCCTGAGTATGCCCACCAATCTCTTCCAGCAACAGACAGTCTGTGTGTTGATGTCCTCACTCAGCCAATGGCTTTTGATCACCTCATTGTGTCCAGATCTGTCCTGTCGCTGCCTGCCTGTCAGTCAGCAGGCAGCATGTTGACTGTTGCATGACTTCTTAAATTCTTTGCTTTGTTTCTGTAAGAGGAGCGGGGCTTATAGAGTTTAGATGGCCTGCCTAGTTTGTGGTTTCTCCCCCTTACTCTTGCAAAATTCAAATTTCACAACCATCAAAAGTTGAAAAGGAAGAGCTGTTCATGGTGGTTGACAGCCTTAATAAGGATGATAATGATGTCACGGCTGGTGACATCATCACAGTATGCCAGCCAGCAGAACAAAAGAGGGCTCTGCCCCATCTTGCTAGCTGCCTTGGCAGCAGTAGAAAGAGAGAGGGAGAGCCCAAAGATTGATGTATCCATTCGGCTTTCTGTTTAATTCTGCCTTTCTATTCACATATTCAAATTTTCCTGTGTTAGCATTTGTAAAGAGGAAAACATTTTGATTTGTTCTGCCAACTTTATATCTCTATTACTGCCTGGAATGAAAGCACTCCGTCACTTCATGCAGGATATCTGGTGATTTGGCTCCCCACTCCAAATCTTTGACGCTATTTAAAATGTATTGTTCTCTCAAAGATGCCTGTTCCCAGCTTCTGTCTTCTGTCTCCTTTTTCTCTTCTCCTGTCTTTTTCTGCATTTCGCCATCTTCTTCTCCTTCATCCTCATTCTCTTCCTCCTTTGCCTACATCTCTATCTGTCCTCTTGCAGGACTCAGAGAGAAAGGGCTTCATGAACAAGCTGTATGCCATTCAGGACGTGTGCATCAGCGTGCAGAATGCACTGGATGAAGTGGCCTCCTATGGCGAGAGGATAAAGAAGTGAGTCGTAAGCCCGCTCCTCGGCACCCGGCCTGCTTCGCTTCACATGTCTTCACATTGCCAGGCTGGTCTGCTTCCCTTTGCCAGCTTAACTGAGTTTAATTCAGATTGACACCCAACCCTGGGACACAAACACAAAGGCTGTCTGCCTTTATATCCATCACATCTCATGTGGCCCTGCAATACCTTTTTCTGTGAATCATGCATTTCTGCGTCAGATCACATGCACATAATCATTTATTTATTGTGCAGTATTGCATCTACAGGCATTCTTATCTTCATACTACCTACCTGAGATTTGAAGTAGAGTAGTGTAAGTTGTATTGAGTTATTGACAGCTGTTATCTGGAACTGCTGATCTGTGAGACTTTTTAACTTTCTGATTATTTCTACTCAACCTGCATAGCTGGATAGAACTTTTGTCATGTCAGTTTTTTTTATAACTTTCTTTATACTTTATTCTTTCTATACTTTCTTTTACTCTTCCTTTGCAGCACATTTAACTGGACTGTGCCTTTCTTAAGCTGGCTGGCAATTGTGGCTCTCGGAGTTGCCACCATCATCATCTATTTCATCCCTCTCCGATTTATTGTGTTGGCCTGGGGTGAGATAATATCATATTGATTGTTGAATTGCATGACATGTATTGAAGTTCAATTACAGTATCAAAGTAAATTGTTTAAAGAGAACAGTGACTTCTGTTTCTTTTGCAAGCTGCTTTTTTTCCACTGTATTACGGAAACCAAATTAGTTCCTAGTGTAACAACAGACGAGGATTTATCAGCATTTTTGATGTAGAGCATGTCCCGTTTACCTTTTTCCCCAACTCTTTTCTACCTGCCCTCACTTGTCTTCATTCTGCAGGAGTGAATAAATTTACCAAGAAGCTCCGAGACCCTTACGTCATTGACAACAATGAACTGCTGGACTTTCTGTCCAGAATGCCCTCAGATGTGCAAGTGGTGAGTGAACTTTCGATTATGACATCACATCTGTCAGTTCAACGTTAGGGCAAGGGTTAGTGCTCTTTTTTCCCCCTGTCTCAGACTATTCCTTTACTTTTCTCCTCTCAGCCTCTGGCTCTTCATTGTTACACTTACATGTGGAGTGAATGGACTATCCTTTGTTTTAGCTATGTAGACATCTAATCTAATTATTTCAAAGCTGTTTCTGTGTTTTCCTATTAATAGCTTCCTAGACTAATTTAATTTCCTCTTACATGGCAGGAACTGTGTTGTAAGATAACAAGGTTAAGTGAGTTTAGTGCCCAACATATAACTAGGTTGATTGACTCCATACATATACTCTCACACACAATTACAGTTAGCTGTTGTTTCTCAGCAATGCTAGTAATTGGAACAGAGTGTAAATCAACAGTTTACCGGCCCCTCACGGTTGTGCTTCTACATTAACCGTGAGATCAGATTAACTTTGTGGCTCTAGACTGCAGATGCCTTCTTAGGTAAAATGTACTGTAGCTTTGTTTGTGTGTGTTTGTGTGTGTGTGTTTGTGTTAACTATAACATGCTGTGCTACCCAGGAAAAAGTGCAGTTTAAACAGCAATTAAGCAGTAGCTTGTGAAAGTTGTGGTGTTATCCAGCACCAGTGGTGTCCACTGTGGCCGTGAAGCCCTGCTGAGCGGAGTTCAACACACACACGCACACACACAAGTACACAGATGCAGACTGAGGCTAAACGACCTGAGGCCCCTAGAAACAACCAATCCCTTGCCACATCAGTGCTGACACACTTCCTCTTTGATCGCTTGTTGCCCACAACGTCTTTCATCTTTACAGGGTCATAATCCTTGCTCCCCTACATACCCCATGCTCTCCCCCTTTTGGGTTCCGTGCAGTTTTGTAGTTTAAAGGGGCCTGCTCCAGCAGCAGGCACAGGGCAAGCCATTGACTTAAATGAGCCCAAGCTGTCCCCTCTGGTGAAGTGCAGCCACCTTACACACCTGGAGCCCAGGGGTGTGTGGTGGTGAAGGGGCCCAAGCCTGGCAGGTACTAGCCCTTTACAAGGCTCCTAATGAGGGCCTGCTGGCTGGGGAAGGTGGGGGCAGACATACACTGCTCTGGTCTAGTGCTCCTGCCCTTGGAGTTGTGCCGACTGTATAAGTAAAACTGTAAGTGCTACTGTACGTTTATTGCTGCAGCTTCTGGAATAGTAATTGTTGCCAGGTTTCACAGAGAGTTTGGTGGCTTACACCCCACGATAAAACAGTTTCGGTGGACGTACGATGACGACGGTGAAACATATCGAAGTTCAAGTAAAGTTGATCAGTTGCATGTATGACTCAGTATGGCATTGTAGTTTTCCTTTTATCAATGAAAACATTTGTGGAAATTCAAACTCCTGTGACAGTTCCTCTCTTATTGAACTTGAAGGTCAATATTTGGAGAAGACAAAGCTCTGTTGTTGCTGGCTAAAAACAGACCAGAATTGTGCTCTGTGGTGCATCCAGCCGCTCCCTCCAGTGGTGGGTTCACCTCATTGCCTGTCCCCACCTTACTGGGTCAAAGACGTCAGGGGGTATTAAGCCCTTCAGGCTTTTGGATGATGCAGAGAGGGGTTGGGGTCCAAATGGAGCGTCCCCTCTCGGGCACATGTCTTTGGCAACCACTGGCATAGGTGCATGGTCCCTCTATGCCTGACACCATGGATGATTAATGATGTGCTATTTCAGGGCCCCAGTGTGACCTCATACACATCCATAATCACACACACAAGTTCTCCCGGCAGTCGTGCATGCGAGGTGGGTTGGGGGTGTTTCAATTCACTGTTCCGCATCATTTAGAGGTGCTTCAGTGCAACCAGAACTGATGAGGTTCTAATGACTTTATATACAATGGGCAGCCATACTGGGCCACAGTCCAAGATTACGTATATCACTTTATAACACCACAAAAAATGTGGTTTACTGTGAGTTTTTGACTTGAATATATTCTCAATTTTTTTTTTTATTTCTCTTAATAGATTAGTTACGCAACACTCATTTTAAAAGTTGTACATCAAGCAGAAATTGCTTCTACTTGTGCGAGTTGCTATGTTAAGCGCTGGCATGGTGTAAAATGCATGTGTATGAAAGAGTCACTGTATGACAGTTTCTTGCATGTTTTTCTATTTCGCTGCAAGCCCTATCTTAATAATCCTTAAAAGGGAATCCTTTAATTCTCCTTAAACAGGGCCAATCTGAACACCCTCGCAGTGCAAAGTATTCCCTACCTGGCATTTGTGACGCGTCGGCGAAAGCAAGAGTATGTTTTATGACACCATTAGGAATGTGAGTTAGGGAGTGCATAAATAGGGCCAAGGCAATTAGCATGCCAAGTGGCCCTTTATGATAGGTGTAAAGGTGCTGGATCAAATCCCCAATACAAAAATAAGCATGAATTCCAATTTAGGGCATAATGAACAGCAGGGAGTCAGGTTAATATTCTCAGCCAACATTTATGTTAGCAATGAAACCTCAGTGGACATAAAGGGAGCAAAGGCAAGATAGTTAAAGGCTGAAACATTGCCATATGTGATCAGGAACACCTACCGGAGGTGTCTGTCTTCTTTTTTTGCTCTTGCCCTGTTTTGAGACAAAATTAAACATTTCACTGGAAGTGGTCAATTAGTCACGATTCAGTGTGTGTCATATTACTGCAGCTAATAGGTAAAACTTTACCATTTTTGTGCAGTTTATTTGTTTCATTGCTTCCTGGCTCGTGTCACCTTGGTATGCCATTTTTCTTTCAACAGAACAGTGGAGTCAGGTGCTGAATCCTCCACTCTGCAGATGTCTGAACTGTGCACATTAGTGTTTCCCTGGAAACATTTAATAACCCTCATGCTCCATTAGGTGTCACCTGAGATGAAATTCAGTGAGTTTTGTGCTCTCCAGAAGAAAAAAAAAAGACTGAAGAGAAGAATAACAGTATCATTAAAATGGCATTCCCTTTCCTTTTTTGAATTTATTTATTTACTTGCCTATGTGCCTTTTTTTTTTTTCTTTTTTTTTGCTCACTGTCACCCAACTTGTCTGCATGCCCACACTGGCATTTCAAAACACTGTCAAAGCTCACTTTGAGAGGGAGAAAGGAAATGAGAGACAGTGAGCAAAGGAGAGAGGAGCAGATCCTGGGATGCTTTGTGGGTATCACCGTTAAACGAAGCACAACACGGCACCCCTTCAGCAGAGCTGTTCTTCAAAGCCTGTTTTGCACTTGTACTGTCAACATTTGGGATTGGAAAGGAGCGAGGGTGGTGCAGCCTCTGAGCAGTGCAGGGCCTTAACACACCTTTTTCTTCTGTCTGTGTTCTCTTTAAGCTCCGCACTTGTGTTCCAAATTGGTTATTTGCTTCCTGCATTACATACACTTTTTACTTTTACCCAGTTCTGTTATCTTTTATTTTGCTAACGTCCCACTTTCTCCTCGTCTCCTTTCCCCTTTCTCCAGTTTTTACTTTAACTAGCTCTCATTGTCTGCATTGGTTTGCCGCCTGTGCAAATTTGCATGCTTGTATGTGTATGTGTCACAAAGTGAGGTGAGCTGAGAGCCAAGGGTGCAGCATCAGGCACGCCTGTCACCTGTAAAGCAGAACTGAACCTGTGACACGTGAGCCCCATTTCTCCTGGCTGGCAGCTCTTCACAGAGAGTAAAAAAACCTCTTGTTTGATTGAAATATAGTTTTTCTTTTTTTTTTTCCACTGCACCATTTCTGTCTGTTGATCCCCTTCGCTACTCTTCACGAGAAACAAAACCTTACTTTCTACTGACAAGCAAACTTTTCTTTGTTTGCATGTACTCAGACTTTTGTTTGGACAGGGATGTCAACACACAGAATTAAATTGCAATTTTTTTTTGTTGTTGTTGTTGTTTTTGCTTTTGTTGGCATTTAGCCGTATTAATAGGACCAACGACATTGAATGTTGCTGCGCAAATCTGGCCGCATTTTGGATCCACGTGGCTTTTTTTTTTGATAAAAAAAAAAAAAAGATAACAGCACAAGATGAGAATGAGCTACATATGAAGACACGCTTTACGAAAGGTGGATTTTTTTGCATGCTTGCAGTTTTTTTTTCCAGTAAGCATTTAATTGTACTTCCACTAAAACCAGATGTACAGCTATTCCTTCGCTGATGAGTGAATTGTTTAGTCACTCAATTGTTCTTGTATGGACGCACCACTGTCATTGATCACAGTCAGAGTGGGCATTCTGCCAGCACTGTCATGGTCCCCACACACATTTACACACACCCACACACAGATGGGGCCACAGAAACCCCTTTCTGTCCCATGGGCTTTTGTTCTGCTTTAGTTGGCAGGCCTATAAAAGGATCCACACCCACATGAGAACACTATCTGTCATCACCAGTGTCCACAGATCTCCCTCTGTCTCACCCAGTCTTTCTTTCCACTCTTATTGTTTTCTCTCCTGTTTCATTTGTTGGTTTGTCTCACTCTCTGTCCCTTTCTTCCTTCATATTTTTGTCGGTTTCAGTTCCTTCTTTGTCTTGTTCACCATCATTTTCTTCTATTTTTTCCACCTGGATTCTTTCAGATGATCTCCTCCTCTGTCTTTCGCTCTCTCTCTCTCTCTCTCTGTCTCATCTTCCTCACTGTATCAAACAAGATGTTGTATTTGTACAGCTGTTCTGTAGGATGTTAGCTTGCTTTTTGGACAGTGTGGAGGATCCAGATTCAAATAACTGCAGTCTGGCTGCCTAGTGAGGCGTAGAGAGGAACACATGCTGGCCTAACCACTCTGTAAGCATGGGACATTGGTGTCCACCATGGTGAGACAGAGGTAGAGAAGTAGGAGGTGTGTGTGTGTGTGTGTGTTTTCTAATGATACAAAGATGGCAGTGCTCTGTCTTTATGCGTCAAGCACAGCATGTGCTTATATGTTCCCTTTGTTCATATTTATTTCTTTAGGCATGACTCTTCATTCTTTGAAAGGAAACACACACTCGCAAACTCAGACCCAAGTCTCTTTTGCATCTAGAGGATTTGTGCAACGTAGGCAGAGGGACGGAAATGTTCATTGAAATGATTGTGGGAACCAGCGGAGGTTGGGTGACGAAGGCTCGTTCCTAGCCAGTGCTGAGGCGCTGCTGTTGTCGTCCACGGTAGACAGACCCACCAGAGAGACAGAAGAGAGCTCATATTGATGTCAGTTTGCTGTCTGCCAGGAGAATCAGAGCGAGTGTCAGTCAGTAAGACAGGCAGGCAGAGTAGCCTATGCTGTAGTACATCAACTTAGGAGCGATTCCTCAGATGATACTGGCTCTTTGGTGCTGAGCCTGTTAAGTTTAGATTTTTTTTTTTTTCTATTAGTATTCTGATTCAGTGGCTAGCGCTTGTCAGTGTCTTGAATCTGTCTAGGCTAGCGACTGTATCTATGCGTGCGTCTGAGTGCAGTTGAAAGTGAGCGGCAGACTTTTGTTTGTTGCGGCTCAGCCTCTGTGCTGCTGTTGTGTTTGAGTGTCCATTATTGGCAAGTATGAATGAGTTCTCTCTTAAGATCTGCTCACCATCTTTTCAAAGGTTCAGGTCAATTAGGAGTCAATTCCTGTTGGGAAAAAAAACAATGAAACTGTTTCAGTGACACTGCTAAACATGAAGTAAAGTCCTTCCAAAATTTCTGATCTTCAAACATACAAAATCAGTAAGAAGCACTATTTTAGCATTGTGGGACACTTTTTTTTTTTTTTAGTGCGAGAAAGATTGGATGGTTGACACGGCTCCGTCTTTCCATTAACTGTGAAGTCTCCAACGTGATGATACAGTATTTCATACGGCTTAGTCACAAAGGCAGGAAATGATCACAGGTGGTGCAGATCTAGTCAGAGGTGACTCCTTTGATCTGGCATCACATAAACTGAACAGGAATGAATTGATAACCTCCTCATCCAAAGCACACACTTTCCCACTTTTTACTGTATATCTTTTTTTTTTTTTGACATACTCTTTTGATCCCTGTGGGGAAATTCATTCTCCGCATTTGACCCATCTGGGCTGTTGGACCCAACACATGGTGGGCTGCCATGGTGCGGCGCCCGGGGGAGCGGGTGGGGGTTTCCGGTGCCTTGCTCAGGGGCACCTCATCCATGGATGTGGACGTAGGGAAACACTTGTTCAGGCACTCCACCCGCCCACATCATTGCTACTGGCTGGAGATTGAACCGGCGACCGTCCGGTTGCCAGCCCAGTTCTCTAACCAGTACCAGGACTTTCCGCTGGTTGCCCCTTAGGCTCCCAGTGATAGACTCCAGGAGTCACTGTTGCAGATTAAGGAATATTCCAGAGCATGAGTCCTGTAGACTCAGACCAGTGAACTGTTGAGTTATGTTTCCATCGTTTTCTTTTTCCATTACTTTTCACTCAGCTAACTAACGTGACAGTATTATCAATCTTCTTCTAATCCTCAACAGGAATTATATATATATGTGTGTGTGTGTGTGTATGTATATATATATATATATATATATATATATATATATATAAAACTGCTCCTTTTAAGTTAGGCTG
>JBAMYA010000024.1:9878871-9899019 GCA_037176975.1 Arrhamphus sclerolepis | reverse complement strand
TCTCGGGCGTGTATATATATGTGTATGTGTGTGTGTATGTATATATATATATATATATATATATATATATATATATATATATATAAAACTGCTCCTTTTAATTTAGGCTGAAGTATTGCCACAAGTCACAGAATTCAGGTCAGCTCACAGTCACATGGGCAATACTTAATATGGGGCTTCACAAAAAGTGGAACCCTACTTTTAAGAACCACTATAGTTCAGTAAGAACAAAGTAGCATGACCATAGTTTTGGTGAAGGCCACTATCAGTACCACTACCTGGTACTCTGCTTCTCCACTATCTTCTCCAACTGTTGGCTGTTGCTGTCAGCTTCACATAAGCCTCATAGATACAAAAGCCTTCATGCTGACTTGTTGTTCTGTACAAGCCTTGTAGTATGAAAACATACAGATGGATCTAATTGTTTTATATCTGTTTTTCTACGTAAGAACAGCTAATATTTACTGAGCACTCATTAGGTTGTACGCCTGTCTTTTTGCCTGAAGAGAGCTGGGATGGGTCCCAGCAAGACCCCTGTGATCCCAAATAGGAAGAGGCATGGATGGATGGATGAGCATATTGCACCCTGAGCCTACACTTTGAATGGCCATCACACTGCTGGTTCTGGTTGGGCTTCTAGTTTGCACTATATCTGTAGAATGTGTTTGTTTGGCACTGATCTGGTTGAGATAGACTCATTTTTAACATCAGTCTGTATATTTTTGTAAAGGGATGGGTCAGGCTTAATGTTAGTAGGCCTTTTTCCATTCCACATTCTGTTTTGAAATGTGTTTGGTAAAATTTCCTTTGCTGAAACACATTTTAGTTCAGGTTTCAGCCTAAAGGTGCATTTGCTCTTGGATGCAAGCCTCTCAGTCCATGACTGACAGTGAACTGTGACCCTGATGTTGCACAAGCTTCCACTTCATGACAGACGTTCGTTTGCTGGTTCCTGAGTTGTTCCATCAAAAACATTTTTTTCTATAAATATAGTTTGAGCTCCTGAGATTTTGAACTTTCTTTCAAACTTAAAGCGACTACACCTCCAATAATTTGCCCTTACTTACAACTAGCTGCTGATCTTATGATCTGCAGGTGATAGGAAAGGGCTCCAGGAGACATTCCTGACTTATGTAAATCTGAATTCCTCTCACTCAGATCTGGACTGGGTTCTCTGGACTTTCCCACTCGACTACATTTTAGTCAATTCAGCCGGTGCTGTCAAACAAATCTTTCTTTTGGAACAGAAAAGCTACCAGCTGCCCTCAATCATGATCACAAGCAGGGTGTTCAAAGGTCTTAGCAACTTTTAAAATAGTGTTTCAGAAGTTTCAGATTTTTTTTTTCCTAAACTTCTTTCTAAATTAAACAAATATGTTTACATTGTAAACCCTGTTTATTGAATTGTGACTTCAGATTTCAGAAAAGCCACAATTAATTACAAGGAGTGCATCAAATTCTTCTGAATATGTGTGCTGCTTCGTTATTTAGCCCCTGGTTCAAAAGGATCACAGGCGGCCTAAAACTGGCAATCATCCACATTGAGTTTATGTCAGCCTTCGAGGGTAGCTGAAGGTAAAGGACTAGAAAGTCTGTTTGGAAACTGAAGCCTCATCAGGCAGAAGACATCTGCAGTGCCAGCTTGTTATTAAGAAAAAGGAGTGTTCTGCATAGACAGATTGCTCTCTGATATCTGACAGCAACTCAGACAGGCTGAGAGGAGAGAAAAAGATGTACAACAGTATAGTACATTGTTGTCATTTTGTTTTTTGAAACCATGTATGAAGAAACTACTACCTCATGTGTGTTTGTTGTTGTTATTTATTTATTTATTTATTTTTATTTATTTTTTAATCTCTCAGGCCAGGATATTATTCAGCGCGCATGGACTTTGAGTTCATGACCGTGTCCCCAATTCAGTGATTGCTTATGCAACCCCCTTAAATGTACCTTGCATGTACTAGGTTGCATGTAATCAGTAATGTGTTGATGCTGCATTAGCCGGAACTTCAACTTTTCTGATTAATGAAAGGATGACAGTGCATTTCTTCCTGCTGGCTGTCCCCCTTCCCATCTTTCTGCCCTTTCCCTTCTTGCCATCTTGCTCTGCTGAGATGACTCTGTTGTCTTTCCAAGCTTTCCCATGAGCTCTTGCCCTGTTCTTTGTTTGTATGTGTTATCCCTTCCCTTAGGCCACTGTTACACATCTGTGGGAGTATGTGCATATCTTTGAACAGTGTATATGTACTCCTGTTGTGTGTGTGCGCATGTGCGTCTGCATCTGTGTGTGTGCTGTAATCAGTGTGTAATCCCTTTCCTGAGGCCACTGTTCCACACAGCTGGACTGGAACCTCTGGAGGGTCTCTGTGCTATTCAAGCATCCTTTGCTCTTTCCACCTGACTGGGTGTGTGGGTGCGTGTGTGCGTGTATGCGTGTGTGTGTGTGTGCATCTCTGTGTGTTTTAACAGGTGCAGTACCGAGAGTTGAAACTGGATCCCAACCCCAGTCCAAATAAAAGGAAGAAAAACAACCCCGGGTAGATCCGTGCGTCCACCCACCAACTCCTGTCTTCTTCACTTTTCTCCTGTCGGTCTGTTGCTGGACACTGAGGAGCAGAAGAAGACTGCTCTTGAGCACCCCCCCGTTATTCTCTAAACTTTATTTATATTTCATTTTTCATGGTGTACAGTTGTCATTTTTTTTGTATGAGACAAGAAATCCTTTAAATTATTGTTATTATTGTAAAAAAAATATGCTTTTTGGTTTTAAAGTCAAGAATGAGTGGCCGCGTGGATGAAATGAGTTTTCTATCAGCCTTGTTAGATGCGCTCATCACTTTTCTTTGTCACTTTGACAATTCAGACGATTCAGTTTGCTTGTTCCAAACGTCACACAATAAGTAAAATGAGATCGTTCAAGAGGATGTGGGTTCATCTGCTGGCCATATACTAACATTCTGCACCATAAATATAAATGTATGGAGCTGAAATAACTTTGGAATAACTGTTTATATTTTTTTAAATTGTTTTTGTATTTAAGCATCTTCTATTTTCATCCCCTCTTGGATGTGGTAATGAAGCTTTGTTCACTGGCAGTAATTTGGACTGACTCAGACTGCTGAGTTGATCAGTAATTATGATGGCAGCCTCCAGATATGTTGTTTCACATCAACACAAAACTTGTAATATCTGTCTGCCTCTCAATGCAAGGGCAAAAGGAGATTAATTTGTAATTCGTTTCATAAGCATAACTCCAAACACACATGACTAATCATGCCACCTGAGTATAAGACAAATTATGTTGCACCTCACTGCTATTGGACAGGCAGAAAATGTGTCTGCAGCCTTATTTAACTGTGTAATGTGACCATCCTCAGTCACTGAAAGAGACACCTCTTCTGTCTGTGAGGAGGCACAGCAGACTGGGCCTGCTGTCGTGGTGTTAATATAGATGTCACCCAGTCTATGCAGAGTGTCATCAGGCAGGCAGGCAGGCCTTTAGGCAGCCACAGCCCTAATCTTGTTTGAAAGGCTGGTCTCCTTCCCTCTCATCTCCCTGTGTGTTTGCCTTGGCGGCCACACATGAGAGCCTTCGCACACGCATACTTCTTCACGTGCACGCATGCAGACGCAGAGAAGCCCCCGACTTCTCAGGAGACTACACAGTTCCCGTAAGAAATCTCACATACTCACTTTGTAACTACTTGTTCAGAGATGAACATGTAACATAATGTATTTGGGCAGCAGCTCTCTCTATCTGTCTCATGCACGCACACACAAACTGACACACAAACACAAACATGCTCTCTGTGATGCTGCGCCCCAGGCTGGCCGCCCTCTCCATCTGCCCCACCTCCTGTGCCCACAGCTCAACTTTGATCAGTCTTTCCAGAGACAGAGGCGTGTGAGCTGTGTATGCACAGAGCAAGAGTGTTTGCGTATGAGCATTTACGCAATCAAAGTACAGTTGCTTATCCCAGCGCTGGTGCGTGTTATAACTGTATCTTCCCTCCAGCTGTAGACAAATGCCTAGATTCAGTAAGAGTGTGTGTGTGTGTGGTGGTGTGTGGCTCGGCACAAGTGCCAGCTGTGATTTGGTGTCGAGTTTGCTGAGATGCTAGATGAGCAGCAAGTCATTGTGTGACAACACAAGGCTCCAAGGGAACTTCGGCCTGAGATGTCAGTGTTGGAGGAATGTGTGTGTGTGTGTGTGTGTGTGTTTTTGTTTTATGCTATTTCAGATCCCACTTCCCATCATGCTTCCCTCCATTTGCTCTCTCTGCGGTTCCCTCATTCGTCAGTGAGCAGGGTTGCGACCCTGTCTGAAGAGAAGGTCTCCTGGGCTTCTCTCCGAGCATCTCTTGAAAGATCACAGCACAGGCTGCGTTTGAGGCGGCCTTCTCTCATCCGATTGATCCCTGCCTCAGTTTCCCCATGCCTCTGCGACTTTGGTTTCCTCTGCCCCTCCCCTTTGTCTGCCTGTCTTTAACACTAAACCCTCTCCTCACTGCAACTAGAACTTTGATTTTCTTTTTTCCATCCAGATCTGTCCATCTCCTCCCCATCATCCATCTCCATGCTTAAATATCAACAGGCTCTGATGTGCCACTTCATTGCCATTGATTTGGATTATTTATTGTTTTCAATACACTGCCCCCTGAGAGCTGTAGAACACACTACACACACCCTCCTCTACGAAACCTGTGTGACCCGTGATAGCGTTTTTAAATGCCTGAAGGAACTGCTTGAATACATATGTATGTTTCTACTCCTAAATGTGGTCATTTTTACAGCAAATAGTGGTGACTGTTGTGTGGTACTGCATCTAATTTTTGGTTTTGGCTCTGTTTCAAAGCAAACCAAAGTGTTTTCATTTTGTATGATGTAGAGAAAATAAATTATCTAACAAGAATGTATCAGAGGGTAGTAAAGAAAAAGAAGCGCTTTTATTTGCACCAAGTTGAAATGAGACTATTTATTTTTTAAAAAGATACTGTACATAGCCACTACTGTTTAATTTATGGTTATATTTTATACAGAATGCCTGTTGATAGTCTGGTGATAATAGTGTAAAGTGTATGCCTGCCTAATTTTGTAAGATGTCTTGTTTGCCTGCAGTGTTGCTTGCCTGTGACATCATACGAACCGTTCCGACCAATGACATTTCCAGACAGGACTTCTGTATGAGCCGAGTCAGGGCTGGTTCAGGAGGGGCAGATTGTGACGTGCATCTCTGATTTGAGTAATGAAATGCATTTGATGTGTGTGGCTTATTTTGGGAGAAAAAGGGAAGAAAAAAAAAATCCTGAAAATAAATATTTTTTATCATCTTTAGTGTCTGTATTATTATTGTAAACAATAGTTCCCTGCACACACGCCCATTTTAAGGCAACATTGTCCACATAAATGAATGATCGTGCATTGCACCCGAACCTGAGGCACCAAACATGCTCACATTTCAGGTTCAATTTCTTGACCACCTTTGCAGCTTTGCCTACTCCAGCTAAGTGCTAAGTACCTGACTTCATTTATGTTCAGCTTGGTGAAGAAGCCCACTTTTCACTGTGGTCTTCCAGGGTTCACGTCAGTGTCTTTATATTTCAGACCAGCATCGCTGGAGAATTTTATTTTCTTCTTCCCTCAGTGATCGCTACATAAAAGGCACTCCATCTGTCAGAGCATCTTTCTGTGCTCCAGCGCAGCAGCACTTTGCTGACTTCTACCTCTGTTAAGGTAAAAGTGTTTGTCCAACTGTCAGCAGAGATTATATGAAAACTACAAGACTGAATTTCATTACATGAGTGAATGTCATGAATGAAGAGAGGGGAGAAAAAAAAATTAAAATTGGTCTTAGATTTGCATTGCTTTAAAAAAAAATTAAAAAACATGGGAAGGTACACTTGTAAACAGAATCTGCTCCTCATATTTGCTACAGTGGCACACAAAAGTGAATAGTTACACATTAAATGTTATTTTCAATGACTTAAAAGTGGTGTATTTTATATATATGTAGTACTAAGATGAAGGAACTAACTTCGGGCATCTTCCACCAAGGTTGTAAATGCTACAACATCTTCACATTCATCCTTATGAAAAGCCAGATGATATAAATATCAAAGCTTCATAAACATGGACTAAAACTGTTAAAACCACCAGCTATGATTCCCTCAAGTAACTGCTCTGCACTAGGAAATTCCAAACAACCTATTCCTGCAAAAGATTAAACTGATAGAAGAAATTTTTGTGGTAGTCATTTCCTCCCTTCAAAATGTAATTAAAGATGGCAGTTAATGAGAACAGTAGGACGTTAAGTCAGGCCAAGAACGCTTTCAGAGGGCGCCGTCTGTAGCATCGCTGCAGAGCTTCAGTCTGACTGCAAAAGACCTTCAGGAAAATTTGACAGACTCGAGAGCCATGGTGCACAGATCTACTGCACTGCCAAACCTGCACAAACACGACCTTCATGCAAGAATCATCAGAAGAAAGCCTTTGGTATCCTCAACAAAAACATCAGTGTCAAAGTTTGCAAATGAATGTCTGGGGCAATAATAAAAATAAAAAAAGAGAGGATGGGTTTGCAGGATCCCATGAATCTCCAACTGTTAATTTTGGGGTGGTGAATCAATAATGTTTTGTTTTGTAGCCGGTGAAACAAACACATTTTTGATGGCAGAGGAAAGAACACCTTCAATTAAATACCAGAAAGTTCTGGAAGTAAAAAAAAAAAAACCAACACGTTAAAAAATAAATGAGATGAATTGTATCGTTTCAACGATGGTATAATCCAAAAATGTCTAGAAAAGACATCAGGGAGCACAAGTTGAAAGTTTCCTCATCAGCTCTCGCAGTCTCCCACATCGTTTTGTTGTTGTTTTTTTTTGTTTTTTTGTAAAATTCGGGCTTGGTTCTTGGTCGTTGGAAATCTGGACAGAACTTGAAAGAGCTGTGAATGCAAGACGGCTCCACGTCACATGACAAAACGTTTGCAGAAATATTTTGGTGAAAAGCCTTTAACTGGTAAGACTTTTAGCTGCAAGTATTCACAAGCTGTGCTGCTACATGCTAGCCAGTTTTTCAGTGTTCTGTTATTCTGAAATAAACAATAAATAAAGTTCACGCTTTTGCAAAATCAGAACTTTTTACTGTGGGTTTCCCAAACCTTTGTACACCCGATTAAATTATAGTGTTATTAACAGTTTGTTTCTTGACAAATTTGATGCATTTTCATTTATTTTTTCAAAAATAAGCTTGAAACATATACAAAAGAAAATATGAGGTAGTTAATCTACAAAGTACAAACTGCAATATTAGTGTTGTATAAAAAAATGTTAAAAAATATTTTAACCCACAATAATGTAAAAGAATATTAACAATTGTTTTACTCAGTAATAATATAACAACTCTGTAAACATACAGAAAACAGGGCAAAATATGATGCTTATCCATCGTAAGCATCCACAAAGGTGCAGGTATCGTTAAGGTCCTGGCGTTTGCTGCCGCTCTGTCAACATTCACAAACAGGTCGTGCAGGCAAACCTGTCAGTGCTTCCATCTTTTGTCCCTGTTAACAGTGCTTCACAGCGAGACCGAAGATTCTCAAGTATCCCCATCAGGAACAGTGTGTTTTCTCCTTTGCACGTGTTCACAGCTGGACACACCTGTTCCCGGTGCTGCCCTCGGCTGAGCTCCAACAGTGTTTCTACATCTTCCGCCAGCCTCACTGCCTGCTGTTCTGTCCAGCCCAAAGTCACTTTTTGGAGGGAGTGCGTCTCCAGGGCTCTGATCAGCTTGGAGCCCAGGCTGTGGAGCTTGTCACCGGGCTGTGTGAGGCCAGGCAGGCCTCTCTCCAGCTGGTAGGAGAAAATTAGGTGACCCAGCAGACAGGATCCAGCCTCCAGGAGAGGAAGGTTCGAGACCTCTGTCACTTTGTGTCTTGGGATCGAGTCTCCAACCTGTGCGCTGTGGAGGAGATCCTCTCTCTGATTTGGTGCATCAACCAGATCCAGTGGGAAGCGCCCCTCTGCATCAGTCTGCTGGAGGAGAACTGAGCCTGTTGGGGACAGAGGTGATCAGGATCAGATTATGCTATATTTCCAAAGTCCTATTACGCCACTTAAAGATTCAAAGTGCAAAAACAAGACTCAATCTGTGAAAAAATGTTAATGTGCAAAAGCGTTCTATAGAATAATATAATGCATTTAATCCCAGTTTTTCTTTTTTGATGAGACTAAACACTCAGTATTGTGCAGTTTGGAGGCATGTGTGTTTTAGGTACAAGTACCATTATCTGTGAAACAGAAATTGCATAGAAAGTATAAGGAATTAAACTTCTAAATCTCAATTTTAAAAGTAAAATCCACTTATAGTTTGGTAAACTACAGAATATAGTCGTAGAATGATCAACAATAGTGTCAGCACACAGACAACACAGACTCGCATCCAAGCTACCTCAGACTGCAGCATCATTATCAAATAAGGTGGAAAAAAACATGACATGGGTCAATGGCAGGACAAAGTAACAGAAATAAATAATACACACACCACAAACACACACACGCAACATATATATATATAATACGCAATCGTGCTGACAGGAACTCGCACAAAAAAACAAACAAACAACAACACACATTGTGTGAAGTGGAAGGTTTAAATGAACAGCTGTTTTCCCACTGGCCCTTAGTGCCAGACGGGGCTATTAGCTCACTTCAGCACTAACTTCAGCTGACACCTTGCCTTAGCTCTGTGACTGCCGGGTCACTTTGTGTTTGTGTAGAAGGCGCAGAGGGTTAGTGACCTGAGTGAGGCTCAGCTTCTTTTTTTTTTTTTTTTTTTGGATGTACTGCTGTAAGCGAGCTCATCGCCATCAGCTGTGATACAAAGAGCTAATAGGGGGGGGGGTTAGGGTTAGGGTTAGGGGGGGGCACTCACTCACAGAGAACTTGACTGTGACATCAGAAAATTGCTCTCTACATGGAAAAGAGGTACATGATGGCAAAATTATGTGATAATGAAAATCATTTGTGACTGTGCGACAAACAGTCACTCTACAATTTCGATAAATTCACAACATCCCCGCCAACCTTGACTTCACCCTTTCAGCCCTGCCTCACTGCATTCGAACAGAACGTGGCAGTCACAGTTGAGTGTAACACTTTTTTTTCCTATCCTCTCACAAAGCCAGCAAAGTTATAATGGTGACATTTACCATCTTGTCTCTACTCTCTGTTCAGGCTGAAAGCCATTTTCCAATGTCAGACAGGCTCGTGCACATTTAGCCTACATAGAGCGGGTCGAGTCAAGAGTGAGCCCTTTGTTTGCTTTCAGATAGACCCATTTCTATGGCAAAGTGCTCTCGATGGCACTTGACTGTTCAACCTTGGCAATGCTGCTGCCACTTAAGAGTGAGTTTACTGCTCTGTGGAGGCTCTGCGTGACACACAGACAGCTGAAATGCTGCTTGATACCACTGCTGGCACTTGTTTTCTGTTTGACAGACACTGTGGGGCTGCAGAAAGCATGATATTTTGAAGGAGGGACAATAGTGTGCGAGTGTGTGCGTGTGTTGCACAATGACATGAACCATGCTCACTAGCCCTCCTAGATTGCATTTTGATATATAAAAAAAAAAAAAAAAAAAAAAAAAAAAGACAGCCCTTTGCCAAATGACAGTTTTGGGTTTTCTTTTTTTTAAAAAAGAAGAAAATGTGTTTAAAGTGGAGTGTTAAAAATTATGAAATTGCTCTTCACGTCTGTCTACTGCTGTATTAACTCCGTCCAGCAGTTAAAAGATAATCTGCGAGCGCTTACATTGCTGTTAGCGGGAAGGTCAGCGCTCATCTACCTTTTAGTGCTTCAAATCTGAGTGGCGAAAAGTCAATCTGCATAAATTGTGGCATTAATCTACATAAACTTTTACACGAGTGCGGAGATTACAAATGCAGGGGGTCATGCATCGGGGGCAGCAGTCAAGGACGAAAGAGCGCAGATTTGATCAAAGTGGCCACAGAAGAAAGGTAGAAGGGAGTGAGATGGAGAGACGCTGTCCTAGCTATTATGTTCACTCAGACGTAGTGGCTGTAAAGCGTTTGCCTTCCTTTGGGAACAACAGTGCTGGGATGAGCTCTACACGGACACCATAAGTGGAATGTGTGCTTTAACCCCGTCTCCCCACTTCTACTTCGCCATTCCTAAATAGGTGTATTAAAATGCGCTAAAATTTCACAGCACCAAAGAAGTGCAGAAATTGAACAATCTGACAAAGTGGCACTTACAGCACAGTCAGATTCCACATCTAAAATCAATGCAGTCACAAAAAAAGTTGCTGTTCAGTCTGCTGTGGAGAAAATCAGAAGTGACAGAAAAAGCTGAAATGAATTAACAGCAATTTGCTTCAGTGTTGTTAGTCTTCCTCTTGTTAGTGCCCCCCCCGCAAAAAAAAACAACAAAAAACTGTTCTGTTTCCCCATAGTGCATGAATGTCACCACCACCAGATAAAGAAATGCAATAACAAGCAGTGGGGTTTCCCAGTGTTCCCCGCCGTCATCATGTCAAACTCAGCTGACAGACAGGCTCCAATCACAGGGATGACACTGGTGTGTGGAGGAGGGGGCCCCTGCAGCACGGCCCTGGGCTCGGCTTGCCTGAAAGCCTGCAAGGCAGCGTGTTTGATTGTAGATCTGTCTGCCTGAAAGCGAACTGAATGTCGGTGTGTGCAGTCTGCACGTTGTCATATTTGCATACGTATTTCCATCACACATCGGTTTCTGAATCTTTCATACTTTTTACTTCTTGTTTATTCTTGTATGCTCAACGCAAAGAACAAGAGAAACCGCTGCTCCCCATTATCCTTCACGGCATATGAAGTACACCCTAAATGTTCTACCACAGCTACACTTGCAGACATGTTGATGCTCATAACCAGTGCTAAACTGCACATTTGAACATAAGAGAAGACAAGAATAGCATCATGTCCCTTTTAATAATCTAATAGACACATATATAGGCTCACAGTGTAGTGAGACCACAGCCTGGGGAACGGATTTTGGTGCAGGGACTGTGACTGAAGTGAATCCAGGTATTGACGCTGGGTGTCAGATATGCTGTGGTGGAGATAAATACAACACCTGGGGGATTACATGAGAGCAAAGGGTAATTACACCATCCTTTGTGTGTGTGTGTGTGTGTGTGTGTGTGTGTGTGTGTGTGTGTGTGTATGAATGTGAAAATACCCCACTAAGGCCTGTGCTCTGAAGCTAGAGCAGAGGGAGGGAATTCGCATGCTGAGCAAAAGCCACCGCCTGATGCACCAGCCAGATGCAGTCTGGCTGCCACACACACATATACACACATTTACATACAGAATGCAAAGCCCTTTGGCCTTTAGAGGGCAGGCGAAGACAAGAAATATAAAAGCGAGAGTGGAGGAAGGGAGAATTTGGCGCAAAATAGAGGGAGGGAAGGAAAGAAAGATGCAGTACTCCCTCCCCCTATGTCTCTTTCTCTCTGTTTCTGGTCTGAGGCTGAGGCACACAAGCTGGGAGGGAGGCAGTTCGACAGCATGGTAAACATCCTTGCTCTCTCACTCTCCCTCTCTGCCTGAAAAAAGAAAAAAAAAAAAGAAAAAAAAGAGAGGCAGGGTGACTGTGTGAACTGCAGCCAGGGGCATGGCACTGCATATCCACAGGGAGCTGCTAGCTAGCGACTAGAAACCACAGCAAAAACAACAAGGCCAACCAAGTAAAGCAGCAGAGAAGCCAGCAGAGAGGCATCAGATGGAGGAATAACACCAGCCAGACATGTGATGATGCTATAGATCCCTCACTGCTTTAATAATAGGCTCAGTCATGGCCCCCCACCCCTTTTCAAGCATATTAAGAAGACAAAATAAAACAAAACAAAACAAAACAAAAAAAAAAACACAAACATGTCAGGAAAACCTGTGGGGATTACATTAGCTGGAGCAGTTGAGTTAGTATCTTACATATATCGGATGAATAACAGTATCACACAACCTTTATCTCCCTTTTCATTTTAAATCTCACCAATGTCATAAATAGAGGATCTCTTTTTTTCCCCATCAAAGGTGAACTTCATTTGTCCTCAGCTTCTCAGCTCTTCAGTCAGTACAGGTGGTCCTTCGGGGTTTCAAACGGCAGGTGCAATCATAGCAATCATAGTGTTGATTGGACAGATAAGGTAATGACTGCTCGCCTAATATTGTCTAACATCCTGCAGTATTCTTTTGAAGCAGGCATGCATTTTACAATTTACTGGCTGCTTAACAGCAATGAACTGCTAGCATCTTGAATTTATCAATCAGGGCCCTAAACCATTGCTAAAGAGTCTCATACAATATACTATACCCAAAATCATAACACAGTGAACACATAAAAGATTTACTGTGGTGGTAAATCACAGCCTCATTTAGATGCCTGAAGTGTATAGAAATTAATATAAGTCAGCGATTCAATTTTATTTATATAGCATCTATTACAAAACAAACTGTCTCCTTCATGAACCTGGTTGAGTGCCACTGCCATGTATGTTTCAGTTGATTCATTGCCTTAAAACAATTAATTCAAAAGAACAGACGACCTCACCAGCTTGTCATCAAAGTCTGGACAAGTCTGTTAATGTCCCATTAATCTGAGCCAGGTGTTTTGGTGCAGAGATGCATCTAAAATCTGCAGGGCAGTGGTACTTAAGGGCTGAGACTGAGAAACACTGACAGAGGTGAATGGAAAGATGCCTACAAAGCACAAGGTGATGCCAACAAAGACTAATATTCTACTAAACTGATGGTGGGAGACTACAGGGAGATTAAAGCACCCCAGAGATGAAACATCACCACCATCTGACTGTAGAAATGAGGCAACAAAGGTCTCATTGGTTCAACAACCCACCATAATTTGAACTCACCGTATTTTTATAACGGAGTTGTGGAAACAAATAGATTTCACAAAGTCAGAACTTTCACTCTATAAACTTCAAAATCAACTGATAAATTACAGAAAAGAGAGAAAAAAAAACACATTTCTGACTTACAGCAAGCCTCTTCAGGTTGCTGTGAAAATATTTATTTTTTTGCTGTTGAGGAAGCACCAGGAGTGAGTTAGTTGATGTTAGAATTATCCAGAGACTGAACGGAAACCACTTCTGCTGAATACAGGATCCCCGAGTTAGCTTTCAGAGTCAGTGACAAATGCAAAGCAGAAACAGTCCTGTCCTCAGTCAAGCATTTGGGCACACTTTGGATTTTACAATGTTCCAGGTAGGAAGGAGGCAAGATATGGCTCATTTAATGTGTAAGGTTTCAAGAATGAAAGTCAAGTATGTCAGGAACACCGCAAATGTCAGCCAAGGCTCAAAGACATGGAGTTTCCAGGTGCTGACCGATGCAAACTGCACTATAATACCAAGGCCAAAACCAAATCTGAATGGAGGGAGAACAAAATACCATCTGACACCATTGCAGGTGCAAACCTACGCCTAAACAGTGGCTTTAAAAGCATATCAAGATACCATCGTCACAAAGCTCTACCTAAGCTGTACACTGATACTAAGCTAAAAGATGATAAAGCTGGATTCAAAGTGAAGATGGTGAAGTTACAGCAGATGATGCAGCACTTTGGTTTAGGGGGTCTCACGTGTTTTTAACAAGCATGTGGTTCATGTGTATGCTTATAAAACATCGTAGCTATCCAATATAATAATAATAATAATATCAGTTTTGTATTACACTGTATTGATTTAATCATGTGATGAGGAAAGGAGCCTCGTCTCTTTGTAATTCAGGACTGCGAGTGCTTACATTCATGTGGATATTGAACACTGTATTTCTCATTAAACTGCACGTGAAATTTTATGGGTTTTTTTCACTTCTTTCTTTATGCCAGAACTTGTATTGCAGCGAATGGGTAGCCTAAGGCTTCTAATTTTATTTAAACAACTGTATTTGCAATTGTAATTGTTAACCTTTTTAATGAAAATAACTATGAACTATATACGCATTTGTTCTGCTTTCAAGCTTATTTCTGCTTTTTTTGCACAGATTAGATTTGAATAGAAACCCTGATTGATACTCTTTTACAAGGACTGCAGAATAAATGTAACTGAGGATGGATTCTGGAGTTGAAGATCTCTTCAACTGCTCTTTTGTCCTCGCCATACCCAGGAGCACAAGGTCAAAACAGTGACATGCTGATGTGTAGCATGTATACAGCGCCATCTTCACAATGTAAGCACACATATGCTGCTAATAACTCTAAACACAAGGCAGAAGTGGTGCTGAAAAAAAAGAAAAGAAAAGAAAGGTTAATGGGGTATTTAAAAAAAAAAAAAAAAACAGATACAAACAGATCCTTCGTGGTCCACAGCTTGACACGCTACAAGAAAATATTTTCCTTTGCTATTTGAACAAATCACACCTTTCATTTTGTTTCCTGGTTGCTGATGTCTGGAAACGTTGGCGTTCAGAGCGAAGGGGAAAGAAAAAACCTCACATAAAAGGTCACCCTTCATCTGATTCTGCTAATCTTTCCATCTTTCAATCCTTCACAAACAAAAATCCTTTTACAGATGTGAAACAATAAAAAAAAAAGAAAAAAAGAGAGAATTACAATTTCAGATAGTTTTGCCATTTTCTAATTCTTAAACACAAGCCAGTGGGGAGTAAAAGTTCTACTTTCTTGGAAAAGTGTGTTTTGAAAATTAGCTTTACTTAATATAACACACGTATGAGACATCCAACTGTACACGCCATCATTCTGCTGCTTACCAATGCAGAGGTTAACTAAAGGTGCAGAGACAATTAAAGCCCTCCAAGCGAACGCTGCACAATGCAGCTCAACATTCAAATAAAGGTCTAAGCAAACACACTTAACTGCTGTTGAATGTGTTCATTTACATTTTATGACCCACTCCAACAGAGTTCACTCATCTCCAATAGTTGTCTTTAAGTGACAACCTTGTCTCCTGCTCATCTCTTTCATTAACATCACTTTTCATTATGTCATTGAATTCCTTACTCAGTCGTGAATTTCCTGAATTTTATTTGAGGCTGGAAAAAATAATCGAGAGCTGTGACATTTTAACCTTGCGGAGTGTATGATGGTTTAAGGTCCCGGCTAAACCTCAGAGAACGATATT
The DNA here is from genome assembly GCA_037176975.1 of Arrhamphus sclerolepis. Classification (NCBI taxonomy): domain Eukaryota; kingdom Metazoa; phylum Chordata; class Actinopteri; order Beloniformes; family Hemiramphidae; genus Arrhamphus; species Arrhamphus sclerolepis. Next base: position 9,883,868 of record JBAMYA010000024.1, on the reverse strand, counting down.
CATGGCCAACATAACAAAACTGACCTAACCTGTGACATTTTTTTTTTGTTCCCTCCATCAGGCTCGAAAGGAATAAAAGAAATGGATTACACCTTGAAACTCAGCTTTGTTTGCTGATGGAGAGAGCATAGTTTTAATGCCTATGAATTCACCAATTTATAGTCCTTTCAAATAATGAAAAACATTCAACTCCAGCAGTTTGAAGGTGAAATTGACAAAACAAAACAAATACAAAAAAAAAGCTTAAATAATCCTTGTCTTTTCACAAAAAACTAGCAGCTACCACTGTGGCCTTCAGTCTTATTGAAAGATAGCTGTTTAAGAAAGCACAGGAAAAGAAAAAAAAAAAAATCAGACATTTACAAAATATAAAATGGATAAGGAGTGGGTAACAAACCTTCAGTAACAGATCTCATCATCATTACCCTCCTTTGATCCTCACTGACCCTCATGTTTGTAACACACAGAGTTTATCTGAAAGGGGGTCTAATGGAGAACAGTGAGGAGCAATCAGGGAGACTGTTGGGGTGGAGCTCCAGGCTTAATCCATGGCAACTGCCCGAAAAACACAAAAAGAAAAGTGCGTGTGTGGTTATATGTCTAAGTGTGGGCGGCGGGGTGGGGAAGAGAAAGAATATGCTAGTTAAAAATTCCCAGTGAGGGAAGTCCTTGAAATACAGCCTGGAGAAACTTGAAGTTGAAACATCAACGCATCCCAGTGAAGCTGAGGGCTCCGTACGCAGCCTCACCTCTAATAGAGCGAGTGCTCAGCTCCTCGCTGCTGCCAGTTCACGACTCTCAGGGAAATGAGAGCTGAGCTGAATGAACTTTCTTCATTTCTTCACTGTGTTGACAGCAAAGAGGCCCAAGTGTGTCTAAACTGCAACCTGGATGTGTTTATATGAGCGTGTGTCTGTATATATCTATGACAGAGACAGACAAACAGACAGAAACAAACCACGACTGACAACAGTGGTCTGAGGGGATTTTATGTTTCCTGTGCCACTGAACAAATGACAACTTTCTGCTCCACAATCACTTGTTCACATCAAGATCTGTGGGGACCATGGGATCCACTCTATTAAGCATGTGTGTCTACGCGTGTGTGTGTGCATTCAACAAAAAAGAAGACAAGAAAATAAAGGAGCAGTCATGTGGCAAGTTCTCCTACCTCCCGTAAATAATATAGAAGCCAATAGAAATAAAACATTTTGAGTGAAAAACAACAACAACAACAAAAGAAACATTCAAAAACATTTAACTGCTCCTATGCCTTTTCCTCTCAATTAATCAAGTCAGAGCATGGATTAGCTCTGCTTACCAACGCAATGTGTAGCACTAAGAGGACGACATCAGTGATTATTGTCACAAAGCTAGAAGGGGTGACAGCCTAAAAACGCCTTTCTTTTTTTTCCACCTTCTTTACTAACCGACACGTCTCCTCTGTGTGTCAGGTCTGGGCTGCACAGCTCAAGGCTCCAGGTCATTTTCCACTGCAATCCGGGGTGCCAGCTGCCAAGGCCACCCTGCTGAAACTCAAACATTTCTAGCAGCTGCGAAAGGAAAGGGGAGTGACGAGGAGCAACGGCACACTCTCTCGCAGATATGCAATTGCAAGCCAACATATACTCATTATAGGATTTGAGATTCAGGAAATCTTTGTGCATGCATACAGTAAAACATAAAGCCAAGGACACTTGGTTCTCAGTTATAAAAAAAGAAAAGAAATAAAAAAAAAAAACAGGGGGTCATGTGGGGCAGCCTTGAGCGACTAGAGGAGGAGGAGAAGAGAGCAGAGTCAGCCTTGCCCTCAGCCATGGCATCATTTCTTTGCCAACTTCATAAGCCTGGAGGGACTGAGGTATTGCGGGTAGTGGGTGGGATCTATCCATTCCAACCCCACATCCAATTTACCCCTAAAAATGCACAAATACACACTCGCAGAGCACAGGCCTCCAAGCAGACAGGCTTACAAAGGGGTGAGATCACCCCCAACTAAAGGCTTTGTTGCTGTGCCAGTGTCAGTGTTGCCCTTTCTGGCCGAACAAAATCTCAACAGCGAGGTTCTGCCTGTCTGAAAACAACTAGGACAAAATACCTCAGTGAAATACATAATTTCAGGAAATGCAGCTGGAACTCACAAGAATAAAACGCAGAGAAATGTAATAAATAATGAGACAGAAAATGGAAATGCATCTGGCCTACTAGCCTGGTTTCCTGCCATGGGACAGTGCTGCATGCCTATCTGGACAAAATTTAAAAAAGCAGTGTGACGTATGGTTATTAGAAATGCAGCCACAAGCACAAAAGTGCAGCTTTGAGTTTAAAGTAAAAAGTGGATAGAGCAACAACATAAAGAGGGTAACGGTAACTAAGCATGATCTAGCCCCCGAAGCTAAATCTTTCCACATTTAACAGCTTGGACCTGAAGATCTAAAAAAGAAGGGAGGAGGGAATAAAAGCCTGGGCATATCGATGGTGTCCATGACAACCAAATCGAGACCGTGGAAAAGAGACCGTGTATACCGTAAGAGACGGTATAGCCTGGAGTCAGGAGGACCACCTCCTCACCAGCTCCCTGCTTCAGCCTTTAGACAACCCGCAATCAAGGTGGTAGGAAACACGTAAATAGTCAGTAGACGGGTAGAGAAAAAGTGAGATAATGTAGAAACATGCAGGTGTTTTAAAATGAATTCTCATTTCTGTTGTTCTGTTCAATCCCTGCAAAAAGACCTGGACATCTGCTGCGCTTACACAAACACTTCTGTGCCACTGTCGTCGTTCTCTTTTCATTGTACAGATACAGATAGCTACTTCATTTGACCTCTTTTAATTTTCTCTCTCTCTCTCTGGTAACTGATGAAGGGTGAAAAAAAGAAAGAAAAAAAAAAAGAAAAAGAAATGGGGAGCGCTCTCTTGTTTCCTCTCCGGGACTAAACAATCCCAGACTAATTTATTTTTTGAGGACAGAATATGTACATGTGTTAATGGGAAAGTCGAATCAAATTAACTATAATTAGTCAAACTGAGAAGTGTGCTGAGGCAGAGGTATGTTACATGGGAGACTTGTTCATCACTGGCAAATAGCACTCCTACCCGCCACCACCCAAATGTACGCACATTTTCTCTTCCACCTGCTGCCATAGAGCCAACGTCATTCGCTCCTGAGCTATGACACCCGTCACGCTCGCTTCAGCCCCCCTGAGCTGTCTGCATGTGGTACACAACATGCAAACTATTGCTGCTGTGACACATTTTCCACAAGCAAAAAAAAAAAAGCAAAAGTGAATTTTTAACACAGAGGATCATGACTCTTCTAATTTCATAAAGAACGCATTAGCAAACATCTTCTGAGGTGACGCTGTAATCTGTTTGGATCTACTCTGCTGTCCAGGATTGGATTCTCATGACAAGCGGAGGGAAAACAGGCACTTCTGATCTACAAGTACATATATCTATACATTTATATCTCTCTATATCAATACCTATATATCAAAGTCACTGGAAACAATGTGGACAAGCAAAGAAATTGATTTAGGTGGGCCGCATGGAGTATGACAACTTTCTACCTTGATTGACCTTAAATTCTACTCTACTGCACATAGCGTGAATATGAGTCATTTCACGTTTTGTTTTGCCAACTGCATTTTACTAATCAATAAACAACTATTTTAAGCCTGAAACACATTGCAAAAAAAGAAAAAAGATGATGTTCTGACTTTGAGGATACCAAGCAATGAAGCATGTCAGGTGTAGTTTGGTCCCATTCTTCCTCCAACTGGGTTTTTAAGATATGAACCAGGACAGAGGCATAATTTTTTGCTTCTCCACGTACTCTCTGTGGGGAACAGGTCAGACAAGCTGGATACCCCCTCAGCCATGCTGCTGTAATGTTTTCAGAAGGTTGTTTTGCATTGCCTTGTCTAATAAAAAAAATGTGGATGGACCTCCCTGGGAAAGATGTCCTCATGAAGGCAGCATGCTGTAGTTTGTCCAAATTTATCTGTTGCTCAAGCGGTAATATCAGCAACTGATGAATGATGATTCTTGATGCAGAGATGTCTGAGGGATTGGAGATCACAGGTCTCTCTGCTCAGGCTTCTTTTATGCTTCAGATTCTTTAAATCCTTTAAAATTCCTTCCAATATTTTTCAAGGAAATGGTTTCTTAAAAATTTAAATGATTTCCTGAACACTGCTAACAACCTGATCCTCTGCCCAACTTTGCTCCCGAAAGACTCAGCCTTTCATGGATGCAGCTCTTCTACCACTTCATGATTACAACCATCTGCTTACATCAAACGCTAGAAATAATGTCATTATTATCATTTTCTTTTTTAACCTCAGCTCAACTTTTCAAAAATGTTTTGCAGGCCTGAAACATAGAAATGGATGGATATTAAATTAAATCAAATTGACAAGACAGAACATGAGATGGAGTTCATACTGTCTTCAATTAAATGATCATCCATGCCTCCAGCAATGGCTCACCGCTTGCTCAAGGCGCCACACTACATGGATGTGTACACACAGAATCACACACACAAACACATAAAAATACAAATTAACATAGCAACCTATGGCGGCTTAACTGCAGAGAGACAAGAGCACTCGTAAAAAACTCTTTTCATAAAAAAAATGTTCGGACTTTGACAAGCCCTCATCAAAGGGCTCCTTACTCTACCAAGAGGCTACGTTAAATAAAACAGTTCTGCTGATTGTTGACAACCTTCAACAGGTGAGTGAGCTAATCTTCATTTATTGTAGACATACAACTGTAAGATGTGCTTGGCTGCAGCTGTATACACTAAATAGTTAAATAGTTATTTCTACTGGTTAGTTCTTTAGTAACCATCCCAAACAAGAGGGAGGCCCATTTCTCCAACAGTTTTAACATAATGACTTCCACAAGAACAAGAAAAAAAAAAAAGCCCCCCCTTTTTTCCACAAATTACAGAAGTAATCTAGACACTAATACTAGTATACAAAAATGGTAAT
>JBAMYA010000024.1:9862654-9878771 GCA_037176975.1 Arrhamphus sclerolepis | reverse complement strand
AAAAAAAAAAAAAAAAAAAAAGCCCCCCCTTTTTTCCACAAATTACAGAAGTAATCTAGACACTAATATAAAGTTTTAATAAAATGCCTGACACACTTTGGTCAAAATACAGCAGAGATACAGTACCACAACTTTATTTTCAACCATCTCCGTCGCACTATGCTCAAAGCAGCCAGTTTTAAGGGATGGACTGAGCCACTCCACCCACTCTCAGAGGGTTGCTCTTTCAATGATGGGTCCTACTAGTATACAAAAATGGTAATTTGGATACAAATTACACTCAATGACCCGTACACATTATTAGCACACATTGAGGGACATCATCTAAAGTGACCTTAAAAGTTACCAAGCCTGAAAGCTCACACAGGCCGACACATCAAGCCAAGCTTACACTACCCCAAAGTAAACTGGATAAAGGTAAATAGGCAGTTTTATACTAATGTCAATTACTCTCATCTGCCACTGACAGCTGGTTCAGATCTCTCTTTTAATCTTGTCTTGTCTCAGCAGATACAAACTCTAAAGATCAACATCAGGTAACAAGTGGCTCATAAATGGGCCACACTTAACACTTAAATAGCTTTAAATTTGCCTCGGCACCACAAAGCAGTTTACACTGTGTTGGTCATTCATACATTCACAGAAACACACAGATTGTATTGTATGTAATACAAAAAGTACACATTTAGCATATTTTACTTTACATATTTCCTCTATGGGTATACATTTTTGAGACCTTGTATATAATTTAGTGGATTTACAGTTAGGTACGTGAGGACCGTTTCCCTGTTAACCTTCAGGTTCAACAAAGTGCCTTAAAATGCATTTCTCATTCATCCATTAACACACGCACAAATTCCTCCAGCACTTCATATTCTATATTCCAGTGTAGAGGCATGTTATAGGCAGCAAGCAGATCTCAACAATGACACATGATAGACTTTGTCACCTCAGTCAGACTAGTTTGCAGCATTATCACTTGGCAATAATTGCCTGTGAGGGTTCGCCTACTTCAACATTTGGTGGAGCTGGGGATGGAACAACTGGCCTCCAGTTGGAGGGCAAGCTACTCTACCTTCTGATCAATTGCCAAGCCTAATACGGAGATCGGATCAAATATCTCGCCCTATTTTTTCTCTGCCGATCTTCTCTACTTTGCTAGACCTGGGCTTCCTTTCTGGTCCATACCGCTGTGCTTCCTTAACGTTAACATTAACAACGCTTGCTTTGATGGGCAATGTTTAATTGATGTTTACATGTGTTTGGTAATCAAATGTTGTGGTGTTGTGCTTGTATGTACTTCTTAGCACTGCATTCATAACAATGAGAATTGTAGAATTTCCAAGTTTTGTATAAGAAAATCACATTAAAAACACCAACAAGAAAAAGGGAAATTACACTCGGCTCTGAATTTTAAGCATGTATGAAGTACCGAGTTACAAGATAAAGTCTACAAAAATGGTGGAAAATCTTTTGTTTATCAATACTTAGTTCATCAATACAGTAATCTAGTCAGTGAGCATAACGAAGCAGATTACCCATCAACCAACTGTATACAAACCTCTAACCTACATAAAACAAGAGTTCTGATGTGCCATTAAACCATTAAAGACATATGCTACAAAAGCATTTTAGGAATGTCTAATAAATAAATACTTTAAAGACTTTATATGTACTTTAAAGCACGTGTATATCAGTGAAGCTTACTCACCTGCTTGCTCCAGTAGCATTTTGGCGATGCCCATGTGTCCGTTGAGGAGTGCATCATGCAGCGGACTCACTCCACCCACCTGGTTATTGACGATGGGGGCGGGGCGGTGATGCAGCAATGCTTCCACACACTCAGTGCTGCCATGGTTGCACGCCTCATGCAGAGGTGTCCAGCCTGCATGGTCTACGTGGCCAACAAACCGCACACTTAGAATCAAATAAGCCTTCACCTTTTAAAAGTCTCAGACTGAGAATGTTAATAGACATCTTTACAGTTGGAGGGTGACACGGCTAGCTTTGACAATAATCAACTCTTCTTGCAAGCAATGAATATAAACATCATTAAGAAAAGCATTTCAAAGTGAAAAGTATGGATTGCAATGAAGTACTTAAATAACATGACATGAGCTTATTTTTTTGTCTTTACAAAGAGAAAGGACAAGGAAGTAACTGAACTGAGTATGCTAAAATCAGATCAATACTAAATCTGTCTCTAATTATAAATTCATATTTGGTGTCACAAGTCACAGGCTGTCTTTACTCTACACAATCAAAAAGAAAAAAAAAATCTATATTTCCAACAAATGTAAAAATGGTTAGACCACTTTTTTTCTTCATAATTTCTGTGACCATTTTACTTTTTCCCCCGATTGAATGAGAAGAGTTTTGACAAGTTTAAAAAAAAGAAAAGAAATAAAGATAAATACAAGGGATTTCATCATATAAATTTATTGTAGCTGAAAATGAGAGATCTTAGAAACCACACTTGTTCTTTTTCAATTACGACATGTAATTTTCCCCCTGCCATCACCCCCCCCACTTCTGCCTGATCACATTTTGACCTCAGTATCCTACTGAGATATGGATTTAGGCATCTATTAAAGAGCGGTTACTAAATTGGAGAAACCTTTATAACAGCATATTTTCATGAAAAAAAAGGGCATGCCATTATAGCTGACCTAAAATTACTGTAGAAAGCCACTGTGAAATATCAGAAGGCGTTCAGTCTGCTTAGTAAAGTGGCTGTAAATCTATAAATCAGACTCCAAACTCACCCCATTCTTCCAAGACACACCCTTTGCATTTAAGCTAAAGGTTAACCTCAATGATGACGTACAAACATCCCTATTTCTTTGCTCTGGGGTTTCAAAGAGCGATTAAAATTGGAGGGTGGGAAAAAAAAGGCAAACACTAGGAGAGCAGCAAGATGACGATGAGAAAGAGGTTACAGTCAAAAAAAAAAAAAAACACACATGAAAAGTCTTACCTTTAACATTGACGTCTATGCTGGGAAGCGCCAGGATCTGAAGCACAGTTTCCACTTGGTTCCTCTTGCAAGCTCTGTGGAGGAGGGTCTCTCCTTCAACCAAGGTGCACACAACCGACAAACATCCAAAAAGAGAAGAGAAGGAAGATGAGAAAGAAATCCGAAATCAGTGTGTGCCTGATCTCCTTCCCCTTTTCCCCCCTCTCCGTATGATATACACACCAATAAAATGGCACTCAAATATCCTCACACACATTTAAAAAAAAGAAAGGAAAGAAAAGAAAAGAGAAAATCTTGACCTAAAAGAAAGAGGAAAAAAACAGTACGACCCACCAATGAGGATGCGACTTAAGGAGACTGATGAGGAAAGGGGGGTGCAAGGAAAAAAATATACAGAAGAAGAGTTGGGTTAATTTTCCTCGCACTGCTCCTCTTTTATAGGCACAGAGTTCCTGCTGCCCAGCAAAGTTAATATAATGGCAGACAGGGAGCAGATGAATGTAGTGGCAAAAAAGCAGTCTTGCTTTCTGTCTGCTATATTGTTACTTTAGAGGAAGTTATGGTAGACAGCCCACGCACAAAGCTTAAGAAGGGACACTTCACAGATCTTGGGTTCAAAAGCTCCACTGGGCATTCTAAGTTTCACCATGTGATATTTATTCAGCAAACTACCAACAAAGAGGAGGGTTTTTTTTAAAAAAAACAAAAAAAAACAAACCCTCAAAATATTCCATTTACATTTTTAAACAGTTTCCTTTATTTTTTTTAATCCCCTCTCCCCATCGTCTTTACTGCATCCTGCACTTCTTCCTGATACATTACAAAATCAGGAATACATTAGTGGGCCCGAGCCCCCTTTTATCGTGTATGGCTGAACTTCAGAGGGGAGTTAAAGGCCAAGCATGAGTGGCTCTGTGCTTGCCAGTATAATACAGATCTGCAAAGCCTGTAATAAATGCTTTACTGGTTCTCCCCAGGACGCCAAGCCTGTACAGGGGCACCACTCCAGAGCACACAGACTGGGGTAAGGGGGAGGGGACGCAGCAAATGGGGGGTAAGAAGGAAGAAATAGTGAAGGCAAAAGTATAAAGGTTTCCTGAATTTCAAAGCATATGCATAAAATATTGAGCACCTGGATCCTGATCATTCTTAAGAATTCCTTTCTTCCAGGACCTATCTTTGAGGATGAAAAATAATAATAATAATACTGAAATGCCAAAAGATCCTTAATGTTTCCTTTCTGAATTTCATGCAAATCTAAAGGCACAGAATAAGAAGAAGGATATGCAGAGGTTTCCAGTGTTACAATTTACATTTATTTATAGATTTCACCACTCAGAGTTGTGCAAACCTACACCAGAGCAACAGCTGCAAACCTTAAGGACAACATTGCAGCAACAGATTGTGATGTATTGTTGCACCATTGGGAACGGGAAGAAAAAAAACAAAACTAAACCAAAAAAAACATGCACACTGCATTTAGATTGCTGATTGTTTTACAATATAGTTTTATATAATTATTCAATTTTACATAAATAGAGCTGGTAAGAGCTCTTTCATTCATAACCTTTGTTTATGCAGAGACCATGCGACAGTAAGCTGTCTTTATGATGGCTTGTAAGAAAATAAATAAATGAATGATGAACATTGAACAACCAAAACAGATAATTAAAATCATTAACTTATGTTTGATACATTAAAATCTGAAGGCCAAAAAGAAAAAAAAAAAAAAAAGAAAAAATTCTTTAAATCAATTCACTTATAAAAGGGGCACAGAAGTTTAAATCCAATTTTCTACACTGACAGTGATTCACAAGGGTGATATATTTTTGGGATCTCGTACAGTGTGAAGTCGATTTTCAGTTGAAGGAAGAGCACTTCCATATAGTGCCTATTAACCTTGTTTTAAGTTCTACAAATGCTTTAAATTATGTCTCTCATTCACATACACCCTTATTTTTTATATATCCACTGTATGTATGTATGTATGTAACAATAAGATAGCGATGACTACACACATCTGAGGCAATACGAGGCTCCATATGTTGTCCAAAGACACTTTAAAATGTGGTAGGATCAAACTATTCACCGTTTCCCCATGTAAAAGATGATGGTGGGGGAATTTTTTATTTTATTTAAAAAAAGAAATAAAATAAAATTTTTGTGTGTCTGATACAGGGGATTATTAAGCTAAATCAAAATCACTCTACAAAGTAGATGAACAAGAAAACATCAAATACACATAAATATTAACTATTAGCAATTTGAATGTCAATTCTAGTATCCTAATACTCTATCCTCTAATACGAGTGAAATGACGTCTCATATCTTGAATGCTAAGAAAATGCATGTATCTGTGGCTTAAGAGTATGAATATGGGGGAGAAACACTGAGCTCCATCAGAGAAGCGAGCCAATATTTTAAACTGAAAATCAAGTGCATCAAAACTGAAGGTGGTTTCGTGTCCAAACTGCAGTCTCTAATGAGTAAGCTTGTACTGTGTGGGACATTAAAGTTCTTCGTGGGCTGCTCTGTTACTACCAGGCGCTAAAATGCTGTGATTAAACACCTTTTCCACTACACCCCATGTGTACACATCCTCGCAAATGCCAAGGCCAATCCACGCACTGTTAAATCACTTAAATGGCTCCAATTTGGACACAACGCTTCTATTATAGGGGTAATTGCATGCTCAGCATTTACAAGCATGGAAAGGATAAATCCGCCTGTCCTCTTCAATAAATCCCCTGTTTCACACTTTAATAGAAAAGTTAAATGTATGTATTGCTCTTTATATCTCTCAGTCTGCTTGCTACACTCCTGTAAAGTGCAGCTTGGCCCGCTGATCCCTGGACCAAAAAGCTGCTGGAAGCCCGTAACAATGCTATTTGTCAGGAATGTGCTTAGGAGTTATTGTGTAGCTAGTTATTGAATGCATTTAAACTTATTTGAAAACTACTACTGTTGATTGCTCTTAAGGCAATGGCAGCCTGACAACTCCCCCAAGTCAAGATTACTCTAGCTTTTATTGTGACAAAAAAAGAGAAGAGAATTTAATGGCACTTATCTTAAAGGAACATTATCTAAAAATTCCAGTGAACTACAGGCCAACTATTTAATCTGTCAAAGTGGAGAGTCGCAACAGATGTGAACAGGATGTAATAAGACAGAATCACTATCTCAAACACAAGTAAATTACCATGTCCTTTCACTTGGATTGTCCTTGTTGTATTGCCCAATTTAACTAATACATCATAATTATTCTCCTTTACTAATTTTGTTGATACCAACAAAATTAGTTAAGGAGAATACTGGTGAAGATAAGTAAACTTCACATATGAATAATATAAAGAGAGAAACCTTTTCAAAACTATCAGAGAAATGCAGTCAGCACAACACAATCCATTAAAAAAGGAAAAGAAAATGTACAGCTGCACACATTGTGGGTATACTGGTATTTCACAACTTTACAGTTTTTTTTGCCTAGTTGGTGACAATGTTAAATGAACTCCCAGACTCTTTCATAGTCATGTTTACGTTTGGTAGCCATTTTTGTTGAGAACCAAACCAGTTGAAAGATGATGAACAACTGGGACAGGTGTGACCAGTCTGAGTGTTGAATCCATTTTGATTACAGGTTGGTACTGTACAAAATATAAACACACAGACTGCAAAAAACATGCAAGTCATATAAACCTTACAGCATGGTATAAATTGCTCCAAACTCTCTGCAGATTAGATCAGTTAACTGATTTGTTGCAGCCGATCTCAAGTGAATCAAGCAGCATTTTAAGATGTTACATGGTGTAGACAACAAACTCACCAATAGTGTTATTAAGTTCTTTTCAGTGCACTACTAAACAACCAATAACAAATAAAACCATATATATATTATACACACACACACACAATGATACACGTATTCATATTGAATCGCTTGATAGGTTCAAAAAGCAAAAATAGTGGCCTTTGCCACCTTCCTTTATCTTCTCTATTCTCCTCTTTTCCACAAAGCTCAGCATGGCAACGCCAACAAAGCAACGCAACAGGTAACAGGTAACGTGCCTTCTGCTCCTCCATCTCTGTGGAAAAACACTCCACTCCAGCAGTATCCTGTAGGTGAGGCGTGCAAAAGTTCACTCTCTCAGTGAACTCTCTCTCTACGGTGTTACCGTACCAGAAATAGATGATCCTCCAATAAGTAACAGATCAGGAGTTTGGAGCCACTTTGTTTTTGTTGTGAAATATGAAAAGAGTGTGTCGAATAAAAGAAGAAAAAAAAAAATGGAGAAGTATGAACAAGGCTTAAAGCAACGCTGTCATTCTCAAATGACTCAAACATTGCAAAAATAAATAACTGTAGGTGATTATCACTTTTATAGCCTTTAACCCTTTCTGGAGTTGGAAACACCTGTTACCTGTTAATTAAGCCATTACAACATGTTAGTTTCCTTAATGACTTGTTTTTTTTGGGGGGTGGGGTTGTTTTTTTAATATGCTGCTCATCGTTCTTCAAAGTATTAAAAAGTACTTATTTGATGACGTTTGTATTTTTGATGGCATCACATGTGGCCCAATCTGTAGAGCCTCGGCCCTGAGTTCCTCCCAGATGACTGAACTTCTCTCCTTATCTCGAAGAGAGAGTCCAGACACCCTATGGAGGAAACTCATTTCAGCCGCTTGTATCCGCGATCTCATTCATTCTGTCACTACCTACAGTTCATGACCATAGGTGAGAGTAGGAATGAACACTGACCAGTAAACAGAGAGCCTTGCTTTTTGGCTCAACTTCCTCTTCACCACAATAGAACGGTACAGAGCCTGCATTACTGCAGAAGACGCACTGATCCACCTGTCAATCTCCCACTCCATTTTTCCCTCACTTGTGAACAAGACCCTAAGACACCTAAACTCCTCCACGTGAGGCAGAACCTCATTCCCAACCCGGAGTGGACATTCTACCCTTTTCCGACAAAGGACCATGGTTTTTGGATTTGGAGGTGCTGATTCTCATCCCATCTGTTTCACACTCGGCTCTAAACCACTCCAGTGAGAGCTGAAGGTCCCTGTCTGATGGAGCCAACAGGACCAGATCATCCGCAAAAAGCAGAGACGCAATCCTGAGGTCACCAAACTGGAACCCCTCTGCCCCGCCGGCCGCACCTAGAAATTCTGTCCATAAAAGTTATGAACAAAATCAGTGACAAAAGGCAGCCCTGGCGAAGTCCATCTCTCACTTACAAACAGTAATGCAGACCAGACTCCGATCTGTTTGTACAGGGACTGGGTAGCCCGTAACAACGAACCCTGTAGCTCATACTCCTGAAGCACTCCCCGAGGGACACGGTCAAATGCTTTCGCCAAGTCCACAAAACACGTGGACTGGTTGTGTAAACTCCCATGCTCCTTCAAGGATGCTACTGAGGATATATAGCTGGTCCAGTATTCCACAACCAGGTTGGAACCCACATTGTTCCTCCTGAATCTGAGGTTCTACCATCGACCGGACTCCCTTCTCCAGCACCCCTGCATAGGCCTTACCAGGGAGGCTGAGGAGTGGTCCACCTTCTTAAAAAGCAGAACCACCACCCCAGTCTGCCAATCCAAAGGTAATGCCCCAGATGTCCACGCAATGTTGCAGAAACATGCCATAATCTAATAATAAAGCAAAGGCAGTTGTGCAGACCACTATAAAAGTATACATTTTGGTTATCTGCTGGTCTGGAGCATTCAGAGATAAATTTGCAATGCCCTTAGAGAAGCTACGGTTTTGTACATCAGTCTGAGTAGGTTATTAGGTCATTTCCATACTAGTTGGTATCCAGCATTCAACAATGAGAATGATTATTTGCGAGTAGAAAGCATCCAAGACAGTTTCCGTGCTGTACGAACAGAACTTTCAAAAAGCCTGAGACACTGTAAATCTAAGTATATAAACCTTAGTCAGTATGTTAAATGCTCATGGCTGGGCAATTACAAATATGTTTGGGACAACTAATCAAACAAAAAAACAGTAATGTGGCTTAGGTTTGGAAAATAAACTACATGCTTTCTGGAACAATGTCCTTTATACAGATGAGACCGGGGTTGTCTGGCTATAACGCACAGGACCATGTTTGGCAAAAATCCAAACCGGCAGATCTCACACCAACTGTCAAGCACAGGAGTTGAGGAGTGTTGATTTGGGGTAGTTTTACAGCTGGAGGACTAGGTCATCTTGCAGTGACTTGGTCAACTATAAACTCCACTATGACAAGGTTTTGTAGAGGAATATATGTATATATAAGACTTTACTTGGACTCATTAAAATTGGTATTTGTGCAGAGCTTCAATGTAAATGCAAACTAAAAAAAAAAAAAAAAGTTGTTTCCAAATCCCTAAACCCCTCTCAGCTACTGTGACAAAAATACAGAGGTTTCACAAGCCAAGACAGTTTCTCTAAAGTAAAGATGTGCAGAATACAAGAAAGCAAGCTTACTCATCTGGGTGAAAGAGCCTGTAAGAGAAAAATAAAAAGGCAGAAAAGGGGATGAGAGGGGAAGGGATGATAGGGCGAGAGGGGAGGATGCTGTGCCAATGGTTCATCAAAAATTAATGCCAAGTGCATCGGTATAGAGATCACGTAGTAGAAAAACAACACATGCCAACAGCCTTGAGTCTCCTGCCTCAGCCCTCCCTACTCTAGTCCCTCTCCTTTACCCTCCACCCCTTCTTTGCACTGGCCTTTCTGATCAGGTGGAGGGGGAGATATGAGCTCTGACACTTCTGAGAGTTCACACAGAGTGCACTGCCTGTAATTGCAGGAAGTTCCACCAGTATAGCTGCTGTATATTTGCAGCTGTACCCTAATTGCTCCATTTAATACCCCTAAAATGGTGATCCAAGGCACTTTCTGCACTAGCAATAGTTATAACTTTCTGTGAGAAACCCATTATCTGTGTTCATGATACTTGTATGAAAAAAAAGAGTTAGTTTGTGTGTGTGTGTTTGATGGTGTGATACAAATAACAAAACAAAGAGTGTAATGTTAAATTTCAATTCAAATTGATAAAGAGGTAGAAATACAGTCCAAACTCATGCACCAGAGTCCCACTTATGCACTTAAGTTACTCTTACAGTTGGCTGGATGAAAATAAGGTCTGATGCGAATCAATCACTCTCTCCATACATAATGTGCTCTTCATTAAACTGAAAGTGATGACAGAGCTATCATATTTCTTTTTAATGATGACCTACTGTAGCGCATCAGTCCATTAAAAGTCCAGTGCATGTGCATGTGCCATACCTGCTGCGTTGACTCTGCTCAACCCTTTAGGGATGTTCTCTGTCTCTAGGCTGGTTTTATTCACCAAGGAGCTCTGAGTTCTGTATGGAGATGAAGAGAATGGTCAGGAGATCCAAGAGAAAATATGCCATATTTACAAAGTTTTAATCCATGATTCACCTAAACAGGTCCAATGTCTCAGTGGCTGACCGATGCAGCATAAAAGCCCAGTAGAACACAAAGTAGAACCAGCATCACTCCACAGTGAAACGTGCCATTAGCAAATTAATCCCACGTGGCACAGTACCGTCTTTTATGAAATCTGACAATATCTGTCAAACCCCCACTGTGTTGGCCGCACACACTTCACACATCCTTTCCTCTATTCCTGTCTCCAAAGCACTTTTCCTCCCACTTAACGCCTCAAACGCAGAGACGGAGAATTCGATGTGAGCAAGCACATTAGGAGGAATAACTAGTAAAAGAAAGTGAAGCCTCTTCAAAGTAGTGGCGTGCTAATAGCTGTGGGCTGTCACTATTCCTGCGTGTGGGTATGGAGAATCTGCCTGCATGAAGCCTGACAGGTGTCTTGTGTATACGTCCGTGCGCGTGCGCATGCGTTGCGTTGAAGTGGAGTGCCATCCGTATTACAGGGAAGAGCCTTGTTCCCTGGTAATTGGGCTGTTTCAGAGCCAGGAAGGAGCTCCCAGCAGTGAGGAGGAAACACACGTTGTGTGTCACGTTGCTTGTCATTAGCAAGGACAAAGCTGAAAACAGATGAGACAAGCTATGTGTGAGCTTGTGCGCGCCTGCAAAAGAAACTCCATAATGCTTTCTATGATGAGAGTGCACAGTTTCTAATCTCAAAATCCCCTCACCCAAGTGCCCCCTCTGTCCTCACAGGTTGGCAACAGTGGTGGCTGACAGTAGTTTACTTAGCTTGCGAATGTCTTGGCCCCTTGTTCCCTATGAATCTACTTTAGGGGACCAGCAAATTCTCATAGTACAGCTATCGATTCTCAGCCTGGAGCAGAATGCGCCCTTGGAGGCAGACTGAAGAAACATGCGAGGAATAATTAAAGTAATGCATATCCTTTGCTCTAGTAATAAGAAAAAAAAAAAGAGCCAATTCTTCCCCTGCTGCCTTTTATATATCTCCACTGTAGATACAAATGTAGTTTCAGGTCATTCTTAAACAATTAAGACATGTTGCAAAACATTTTTGCTTTTACTTTTCAAGCCTGGAGAGATGCACGTTACATCAAAATTGTAAAGACACAAGAACTTCTAACACCCTTAGTTTTAGAAGGCTGTTTTACAGAAGGCCTTTACTTTAAATTGGTTAAATTGTATTTGGTACTGGATATACAATATAGGATTTTTGTAGCTATTAAACATTTTTGTACTTGTTTTGCAAAATTGTTTGATGTGTCCTCTGGTGGAATAACATAGTAAAAAAAGATGATAAAACTTGGGTGGAGTGGGAACTCAAACTAAACTGTATGCTCAATACTAGACTTTAGATTAAATCTCAAAGGCCAATATTATAATTTTTGTATGATAGGCCAATATCATCAAGCATCCTTACTAGGAATAAAGGCCTAGTAAAGACTAATAATGACAATGTGAAGCGCCTTGCAAAGATAGCAGCAATAGGGCAGTGCACAGGGCTTGATTAAGCCGGCTAGAGGGAAATCTCCACTTTAATTAGTTGCCCTTCTGCTAACGGCACTTAGCGCCATGGTCATCCAAGCAGTCGCTCAATCAGAAAACCCTGTCAGCTTGGTACACCTTGGACATGTGTCCTGAAGCCAGCCTGTCTGCTGGTGCAGAAAAAACACATTTACAATAGCGTCATGCGACACAAGAAAAAGCTTAACATGTTCTAACCAGCGGAAATGAATGATGAAAGGGACTGTCTGGAGTCTTCAGTTTGAAAGCCGTTTAACAAAACAGTCATTTACTGAAAACATGACATTTGGTCAATTTAAAATTGGTGTATGCTAGTTTTTTTTTCTCCTCACTGTGTGTGCGCAAACATTACACACACACACACACACATATATATTTGCAGTTTTTTTTTCAGTATGGAGTATTAGTTATTGAAAATGCTTCAGAATGAAGGACCGTATCAGATGTAAGGTTTGCTTCGATATACAATGTGGTAATTGATAGTGCGTCAGGATCAATGAAATTATATATAATGCCATGAATTCAACCATAAAAATGAGGAAACAAGATTTGACTTTTTTTTCACAGCCTTTGTCATTTTGATTTCATTCTTTCTTTTAGGGTCAAATCATCTTACATGCCCTTTGGCATTTCTTTATCTCTTCTACCCAGACTGCATTCCATACTTTATTCTGTCCCCCTCATGCCTCTGTCAAAATTAACTAAAGCATTGAAAATGTGGGCAAGGCAGAAAAAGAACTGCAATGGAGGGAAGAGGGGAGCTGGTCAGTGCATGAAACAGTAGCCTTTAAATGAACCTGCTCCCTGGTGACTGCCTTTCTTCAGGCCAAATACCTGCTGGTGGAGGAGCAGATGTCTGATACGGGTTATGGAGAGAAGGAGAATGTGTTTGATTGCATTAAGAGAGGGATTTAGTATGCAAGGATAGATCAAGAGAGGTGGGGAAGGGGAGTGAGGGCTGAGAGCTGGTGGTCATAAGGGAGGAAGCAAGAGCCTGATGGGATATCCTCATCTGTCTCTTGTCTCACTGTCCAAAAAGACCCAGTAGCAAGTGTGTGTGTATGTGTTTGTGTGTAGGGGCTTAACCTCCCTGTGCACTCCTTCTGTCTGCCAGCACACACTGATAGGATCAGGCCTGGGCATGACCCATCACATGCCAACTCCTGACATTCTGTCTGACCTCTACTTGTCTGTCTCCAACTTCCCCTCAATACCCCCCACCCATTCATGCATCTCTGCTCCTCACCTCCACACAATCCTCCTCTCTCCAGGTGTTCTTTTGTTCCTTTCCACTTGCATTTCACATGAGATCTCTACATTTTTACTTGTTTTTGCTTCACTGTGCTGTCTATCCTTAACTATGTGGGTGGAAACCAGACAAAGCAAGCAGAGCAGAAGTCCTGGTTGAATAGCTTCGTTATTTTACATGCACCTAAGCCAAAAAAGGATTAAATACTAAAAATGAATGTAGCTTAATTAAAATCTTACCAGAAACATGTTTTCTGACAATCTTCTGCAAATGAATTTTATGAACACACAAAGTGATTGGAGAAGTTACCAGGTCAAAAATTCAATCATTTTGAATTAAGTTGTGGTTGAGTCCTACTATGATCTTGTACATGTTCAATGCCTGCATGTATGCTCACGCATGCTTTGCTTCAGTGCTCTTGTGAAAACCCACAGTGGAAACTAACAGTGTGACTGGATGACAGCTGTAGATGACTGACCTGCAGCCGCTTCCCTCACCAGTGCAGCTGTGGGAGGTGGGTCCATTCATTTGGTGAGAACCACTGGAGCCCTGAGCTAAACTTCCCAAAGCAGGTAGGTAAGAAAGAACCTGTCAGAAAACACACACACACACACACACACGGGTAGAAAGCATCATTATATTTCAAGCTTTTGAAGAGGCACAGTGACAGTGGCAGAGTAGAAAGAGATGTTTTACTGCAACGTTATATCATTTCAGTAATCTCTCCACTGTGAAGAAATGTACTATAGTTTATACTAACTTTAAAACTAGCTTTTCAACTAATGCAGAATAGCTTTTTAAAACATAGTGCAGCACAGTGGAAAAATGGAAAAAAGAAAGTCCAGAAACAGTAGTTACATTTTTAACAGGGAGATTTTTCTAGAGCTTTAGTTCGCCCATTCAGACACTCAAATACACATATGCTGCATTTGGGCTAAATGGATTGAAAAATAAATTACATCAATCTTTTGTAGAGATTGTGAAGCAAAACATTCACATAAAATAAAATACTGATCAAACAATGTACATTTACTTGCTCAACTGATTAACAGGTCAGATTATGCATCAGGTAATTATTTGTTGGGGGAAGAAGACAAAAAATTAATTCAGACATATGCAGAGCAACTAGTCTGAGAATGCTACTGAAGATGCTGTGCAATCATGTTTTTGACTTCCTTTACACCTTTATTTAGTTTATTTACTTTAGCTCAGAATTAAAGTACACTGCAGATTGCAAAATAGATCATTTAGAAAAAAAATACTATTGCAGATAAATTGATCCTAAATAGATTTTCACTGAACACACAAAAAAATACAAAATAATAATAAAGAACACAGTATCAGCATTACATTTGCCTTCATCCTGCTATAAAAATCAGCATCAGTTACGAAATAAACCATATCAATTAAGAAGTCAGATAAACAAACGGAAAAAATGCACACCATTTTCTTGAGAGAAAGAGGTTCATCCCCCAAAGTAAATCCATTTCTGCAGCAGAGATTCCTGAATATGGCATCAGCCATTGCCAGTTTTAACCTGGTAGAGTGAATCCTGGCAACCAGCTCAACCAAAACAGCTGGAGATAAGTCTACAGGAAAGAAAGGAGGAAATATGTGAGATAACATCTCATGAGAGGGGTTTTTGTTTTAAATGTAGACGATCACAAAGGAAACAAAATAAAGAAAGGTCTTCTTTGGGTGCACTTTTAACAGTGCAAAAACTCAGCTCTATTCTTAAATTAAACAGCTTCAAGCATACTCAGCTACCTAAAAATGTATTTGTTTAATCTTCATTGGTGTTTTCTGAGAAACTAAATAGACGAAATTCAATTAAAAAAGCTTAACTAGGAACTCAAGGACAACAAGCACTCAACTACAAACACACATTCTTCTCCATGTTCTTCCTGGTGTTCAGTTTCTAGTACATACCCTGGCTAATAAGAGCAAGGTACTCTGATAAGTCTCTAAGGCCTTTTTCCACCAGGATCGGGTTCAGCCTGAAGTGCTGCTGACACCAGAACTCCACCAACACAGTCAGCAGGTGCAGCAGAATGTCTGCCAAATGCAGCTTCTGCTCATCTTCCCTCTCAGCATAGTCCTTCAGCGGCAATAAACAACATCACATCATGTACAAAATAAGCTAGGAATAACAGTAGGGAACAGCACAAATAATTACTATGGGTAAAAATGATATCTATTTTTGGATGATATGACTATCGAACACATTATCAGGTGAGGATAATAAAGCACTTTACCACCATGGCAGCCTGTATTAAGAGGTTAATTAGTTGTTTCACAGCATGGGACAACAGCGTGGAACGTTCCCAAACAGTCCAGAAGGTTCCATACATCAATGAGCCTGATGTTGATGTTGATGAGACTTGAGTTCCCAGCGTCAGTCCAACTTCTCTGAGGGAGAAAAGTGCACGTGTAAGTGAAGGCAATCTAATATACCCAATTATATTAAATATTAGATTATCATAAAACTTATTTAATATATTCTGTTATCATTTTACTAGCATACATTTGGATAATGTTCATGCATAATTTCAGGCCTACACAGCCTATTTGACATCTTCTTTTTTTAAATAACAAATATCTTTAAATGTCCTCCCTAGCAGCAATAAACTTCCCTCATGCCCACTTTTTTTCTTTTGAATAACATAAAAGCCTAAACTGTAAGAACCAATGAAATGGAGTGAAAGCAAAAGAAACATAAAAGAACTTGGGATAATATTGCCGACAAAGAAATAAAACTAAAAGAATCGCTGTGTTTTGTTTTTAAATTTACATTTTATATATAACAACTTTTCTACGATTTTGAGTTTTATCACACATGTATGTCTAGTAAGCAATAGAAATGATTCATGAGTTGTTTTTCAAATAAATGCAGAAAAGTATAAAATACAGTTATCAAATTCACATAGCATATATA
>JBAMYA010000024.1:9837307-9848824 GCA_037176975.1 Arrhamphus sclerolepis | reverse complement strand
GAATGGGGGGGGGGGTATGTACAGGCACATCGTGTTTGTTGTGTGGCGCCGATGTATATATATATATATATATATATATATATATTCATTTTTTACTTCATCCATCATAAATATAGATATGTCTTTTGCGGTAGATGCAGGTAGTTATATTGATAAGTACTGGGATATGCGGTATTGGAGGAAAAAGAGAAATCTATATTTCAGGTCTTTTATCGTTTGTAGCGTTGTGAGGCTGAGGGCAGATGATGAAGGACAAGCTAAATGTAGCAAGTGAACAAAGCCTCACTCTGACACCATTAGTGTTTAGGACTCATCCCTTCTTCACTCTCGCTCACTGTCTCCCTCCCCTTTTTTCTTTTTCCTTTCCTTCCTCCTTCTAAATGGGAACATAATAATTGAAGATTCCACATCTTGAAACGAAAACCCTTGGGTAGGTAATTCAAGGCTTATTACTGAAGGCCGAGCCATTTTTCTGCTTTCTAAGCATTAAAGGGTTATTTTGTGTTCCTGCAGATGGGAGAGGGATAACCATTATGAGAACAAAGCATCCAGATAATGGAGAATGGGGCTAAAAATAAGGCAATCCTCCTCTCGCCATGGGGGACCACTGGGCAGTATCTCTGTCAGCCCGTAGCTAACTTTCTCACACACTACTTCAAGACAACCCGCTTTCTGTGGGAATACATCCAGGCAAATAAAGTATTCTGAGGCCTCTCTGTTTCCTCAACCAGGGTGGGCTGCAGATATGTATACTTACATCTGCAGCTCACTCACCCGCTGCTCTACTGACTTATCAGTGTCTGGGACAAATTATGGAAGTGGAGGAGAGGAAAGAGAAACCGACAGATGGAGGAAATGGAGCTGCCTATACCCGTGAAGGACTTCAACCTGGTTTATGGGTCAGAGTGACTGGCCTGTTCCCAGTTCTTAGATGTCAGAGATCTGGCCAAAGCTGCTCTCTAATTGAAGAAGATTAAGATAGGCTGACAACGGAGCTGGCATTCCCAAATTGAAATGCTGTAATCCATTAATTTTCATCAGATGGGACAGTGCAGGGATGGATGTGGAGAGTGGCTGGATGGGGTGGGCCACCAGGAGGAGACCTATAATGAGGTGTCAGCACAGGCATGGATACTAAAGACAGGCCTCTAGTTTCACACTGGCAAGGCAAATGGCTCGCTCTAGTCGCACGTCGATGTTGATCACTGTGCAGCATCATTACTTCTGATTCTGTGTATACAATCAGGATTTTGAATAAGTGAAACTGCCATGGTAAAATACTATGCAAAGTTGTTCTGCAATAAATAGTCTGAATTTCTTTGCAAGATGTAGTTGATTCTGTGTTTAGCTGTGCGTGACACATGTGTTAAGTTAGTATATCAGCTGTATCAGCTCTCTGGTATTATTTGCAAGGTTGGGCGGCTGAGGGCACTAAGTGGGCGACAGGTTGGGTCAAGACAGGATTTGTTTTCAGGCTGTTCATTCAAGCCCATTCAGTCCTTTTCCTCCTCACAGAATGGGACCCTTTGATGGAGAAGATATTTAGTTCTCAGGTGGCTGCTTTGGCAGTGACTGGAGCTTGTGCTTATTTGAAAAGGATCTTCGTGCTCCCGTTGTCTCCAATCCCCCCACCTCCTGTAAGCGAGTGTGGGGAAGCAGAGCACGGCAGACAGACAGCACCACAGCAGCCCACCCACACTAAATTAATTCTGACAAGGAACTTAAGATAACGTCAAAGCGCTGACTAATCGCAGGATTGGGTTTCTGTAAGTCAGGGAGCTGTGAAATGTGCCATCATATCTAATAAAAGACCTCCAGTTCCCCTCCTTCTCTCTTAGCAGTGGGGAAGGTTGGCGGGAGCACCATTGCGGTGTCGACTGACTAGCTGAACTGTTCTGAAAAACAATTAAATTTCACTTCAGCAGTGGAATTGTAAGTTTGTGTGTATGTGTGTGTGTGTGTGTGTGGAGGAAGTAAGTAAGTAAGAGGAAGATGATTGACATATTTGTCAAGAGGCCTAAAGAATTCTTTCCTCCTAGTTTCCTCTGCCTCTTTTCTCATTCTCTTGCTCCTTTGTGGAGGACCAAGAGAAACCCTGGCGTTTTTGCCATTAAGAGTTCGTCCATTGTTGTCTTTGCACAGAAAGCTGAATGGTTTTATTTTCTGTGACTGCTCTGTTTTCTGCCCATTTTTACCTTCCTCCTCTGTCTCTTTCTTTGGTGTCTGAGTTGCTGGCAGTTGAAGTCATTGGGTTTGGAGCTAATCCTACCAAGTTGATTAGGCTGCAGGTAGCATTCACACCAGCGGGCAAAAGGTCACTGCATTGTAGAGATCTGGATGGACTTCTTGAGGCAAACCATCCACACTAACTTTATAACTTACTGTTCAGGACCCTATGGAAGGGTAATTGAAACGCGAGAGTAAAGAAAAGGAAATTAGGAAAGTAGAGTTTTGGGGGAAGAGAAATCAAAGAGTAAAGGAAGAAGAAGTAAGTGTTGTTGCTGTATCCATAAGAGTGTATTGATTTCTGGGTAACTCATGAATGAATCTATCAATTCCAAAAACATTCCCCTTAATGTCTTAATCTATAGCTTCATATTGGTTGCCAGTGTTTCTTTTTATTGTACGGTACTCTTTTTATTGTGTGAGTACCGTACAAGTGTTCAGGTACTGTAGAAAGAGGCATGGTCTCAGGTGGGTCTCTGCAGCATCAATTCTGCTCCAGAGCTTTATAGGTGAAGTTCATAGTTTACTACTTTTGGTTTTAATGACATTCAGGGAGATTGAGCTATTTCAGAAGCACATCTGAAGCCTGCTGTCTACGTTAAGACCCAGGATGGAGCCCTGAATGAACATCCATGTTTATGACGTACTATAAATGCCCATACGGTGCTCTGCGGAGCCACTCAGTGTATAGCAAGATTTCACTTGAGCAAATTGTAAATGACAGAAATCTCTCCAAAAAAGTTATTTAAAACTTCCAGCTGTAGCATTTATTCTTAAAAGTATATCTATTTTTATGACCTTTTAACTACCTTTTAAAAAAAAGGCAAAAAGGATGTATACCGTGTTCAATGATACATTGTCTTATATACTTGTTACAAATGTAATAAGCAAAGCCAAAGATTGCAACATACTATTTTGCATTTTTGACATGGCCATTGAAAATCTTAGACCATACAGATTGTGCTCGGGCACGATGAGCTGTACTCACAGTGTATCACAAAGCTTTCTTTTCCACTGTGCATATAAGAAAAGGGATACAGAATTAGAGACACATATACACACACGTAGGGTAACCCAGGAACTCATGGTAAAGGCTTACTTTAGCTAGCAGTTTCCCTGTCCTGCACATATGTAAGAAATATTGCCTTGCATGAAATTGCTGTAAATACACAAAGAAACACTGTATAATCACGGTTTCTGTTAGTCAGCATGGTGGTGACAAGAAAATAAAGTGAGAGGCATCATCTGGCAATATCATTCAGGCAGTGTTCATCTTAGAGGATAGTGGCCTGTAACAGTCTATAACATTTTATTCCCTTGTGTTTTTGCCCAAAAAACGCAAAAACGAAAGTGTGTCAGATGGAATGGTTATTTAATGTGTTGCCATTGAATGGCATCTGGATGTGTTCGTGGGCCAGGAGCAAGCAGGAGGCACTTTATAGACCTGCAGTAGAGGATGGGCTGTCTGATCAGAGAATGCCATTTTGGCTTTCATTCATTTTTAATTTACTCAGATAACTTACAGTATATTACAGTATATGATTACTTTTTCATTGATTTCATTATCATTGATTAATAATTTAGGATACAATTTATAATGACACATGCTCACTGGAGGTTCACAGATGCGGTCAAACACAGCCAGTCCGAAAAAAAAAAAGAAAAAAAAGAAAAGCTGTCTTTCATGGATTTTATTAATTTCTTTTGCTTATTGATTTTCATTCATCAACCAGTGGCTTGTCAGATTAATAGTTTCAACCCCAGTGCCATACACAACTACATTTCATTTATGGACATGTACACCCATGAATGCGCAATCACATGTGAACACAAAGGCAACGCTCACATCAAAACATTGTTTAATTATGCAGGTATGTCAGCTTACACAGACATATGCACACACGTAGTCTGACACGCTTGCATCCAAATATATATGCATCGATTTGCATGGAAATGACTAAACATGTCGAGCCCAAAGATGTCATTTCTAATCTGTCATATTAAAGAGGAAACTGAGTAGCTGATGCTGTCTGTTTACATCAAAAGAGTGGTGTGTGTGTTTGTGTTGTGTGTGTGTGTGTGTGTGTGTGTGTGCGTGGGAGAGAGTTTGTGTATCAAGGGAATGAGTAAGACATGAGATGGCAAGAAGTGTGTTTTTCAGATGCCTGCCGATGCCTGTAATGCCACTTCACACCAGATGCTTCGCACACACTCAGACACTGATATATCGATGTCTGTGTTCATTACTGTTGATGCGTCTGTATGTCTTCTCACAGCACAGACGCAGAATGAGACCGAGGCTAACCTGAATGTGATATGTACATCCTCGAGTATCTTTAACGTGGTGTCTGCACCGGCAGCGTGGTTGTAGAGCAGCACTGCCTTCATTTGCACATGAGGACATGGTCTCATAGGATGTTGACTGTTAGCTTTTTGTCAAGAAAGTAGACAAGGGAGGAGTTTTAGATAAATAGGAACATGGCCAATAAAGCTGTTGTTAGCCAATAAAGCTAACAACAAGCACTAAAATTCTGTATTGATTTGGTTTTACATTGTCACATTCTGCATATTTAATGCCTTTCTGTTGTTATTGATCTGTACCATGACTTAAGGTAACTTACATTCAAATTCTATTATTCTTTTTATAGCCCTTAACAATATATATATATATATATTTATATATATATATATTTTTTTTTTTTTTCTTTTCTTTTCACTCAGTATTGAACAGCAACTAAAGGAGCTCCAGGCCAAGATGGGAGACTCCAGAGCAGGGGATCGTCCACCAAGTCCTACAGAGTGTCTACAGTGGTTCAACCTCAGAGCACAAAACAATGTCAAGCGTGCTTTCACAGGACATCCAGAAGTTATGGACTTCTTCAGAGCTCTGGTAAAGCTTCTGAATGAGGCTGACATTGATTGATTGTGGTTCAGTTCAACTCAGTTCAGTTCAAAAATACTTTATTTATCCCCAAAGGGAAATTATATTCCTGCAGTAGTTGTCATTATTTAAGTCTATTCAAAGATTTGTTGTAGAAGGTTGTTGCTGTGGGCAGAAGGATTTTCTGTAGCATCTTTGTTGAAGCCTCTGAAGACACTCCGTTGCTGAATCAGTGTGTTGTGTAGAGGATGTTTTTTTCCGTGACGTTTTTCATTTTATGACATATCCTCCTTTACACAATCAGAGGCTCCAGAACAGAGACAGCCTTGTTTATCACTTAGTTCAGTTTCTTTCAGTCGCTGGCTCTGGTGCTCCAGCAAGTGTGAGGTCACTTACTGGAGTTTTGAGTTAAAATGAACTGAATAAAATTGAAATTAATTGTATTGAAAAATACATTAGTAATCCAAAAAAATGAAACATTTATTGTTAAAGTATAAAAATGAAGAATTAAAATTAGTTCAAAAGTTTTAGAAAGTTTGACGCATAGCAGTGAGAAATTTTTATGAACGCAGCCGGGTCTTGTGTCATCTGGCAACAGCACATCTCTCACGCAAAAGTGTTGATGGAAACTCTATATTTACACTGTAGGTCTTAATCCTCACTTCTGATTTTTTTCTGCCAAGACCCAATGTTTTAGTGTGGTTGTTCACATTAGTATTTTAAATGTGACCTATACTAGACTCCAGTGAGAAGTGGCTACAGCTTTGAAGGTCCACGAAGTGACATCGAATGCAGCACGTCTGATGCACAGAAGCACTGCAACAGCAGTGAGCCTATTTTTGAAGTTTTTGTGCAGTGGAAGATGACAAATGCATGAACCAATTATAATGAGAAAAAGACAGAGGAAAAGGAGAGCAAAATGTATATGTTAGTTGTAGTCCAAGTTAATTCCTGCAGCCATATGTTGGTTAAATACATACTCTAGTTCTGAATCCCTGATGGTCCTAGTTTATCTCTGTCAGTGTTCCAAGCTCTTCCATATATTTGCCAGTGATCTCAAATTCAGAGAATAGATTGTTGCAAGGTCTACCTCCTTGCTGTATGTTTTACTTCTGCTCACCTTCTCCTGTTCAGCCCATCTGGATCTTGGTATTAAAGAGCTTTTCCAGTGAATTTGGGAGAAACATACTGAATTCTTATCACATCTTTTGTTTCATGTGCCAGATGTTTTCAATCGGACTTGCAGAAAGACAGACTTTTAAACCAGGCCCTCACATCTCTGTTCTTAGCACTTGGTTTTAGGAAGTGAAGTTAACCACTCTTTTCTCTACCTCCATCTTCGGAGGGATTGTACCTCTTTTGAGTTCTGCCATGCAGCTTTGTGTTATACCCACTATTAAGGTACGGCAAATGTAGAAAATGGAATGTTGGATAGAAATAAAGCTGGGGAGGCTGGATAATTCAGATGTGACATGGGTCAATAATTTTATAGTGACCTGCAGATCTCAATGGCTCACTGAAAGATTTTCAGATGGACAGAGTTACAAGGTTGTGTTATATTTCAGTTTTTGATTTTGTAGTTGCCTAAAACACACATATTATGTCCACTTCAATATTCTGTTATCAGTTACA
Organism: Arrhamphus sclerolepis; assembly: GCA_037176975.1. Classification (NCBI taxonomy): domain Eukaryota; kingdom Metazoa; phylum Chordata; class Actinopteri; order Beloniformes; family Hemiramphidae; genus Arrhamphus; species Arrhamphus sclerolepis. The sequence goes on along the minus strand of JBAMYA010000024.1, from coordinate 9,842,085 downwards.
GCCTTGTTTAATATCAAAGCCTTCACATCAAAAGACAGCTCCTATTCAGAATCATGCTGCATTGTGCCATATCTTCAGGTTATTTTCTTCTTTCTCCAAAGAAACTTAATAGATATTCCTGTGTTCCATTCAGCAACAGTACCTGGGATCAGAAGAACGTACGAAAGAAGAGGTGTCACTTCAGTTACTGCTGTACCTGTCTGCCCACTGCGGTGTCTGCTTTCCTTGTACCCCCTCTTCTTCCTGCTTATCTCACTCTCCTCATTCTCTCCTGATTGATTCCTCCATCAACATGGTACATACAGTCAGAGATGACATTTCATTGGAGGTAATGAGCTTTTTTTGATTCAGTTCAATGTTACCATGTTAGACTACTGAATGAAACTATGAGTGTTGAAATTAAAACATACTGATATTTAGTCTCTGAGTCTGTACTTTACCTGAGTTACAGTATCGAAATTAATTCATTTTTTCCTAATTTGCACTTTGATTCTTTCTCGAAGGTCCAGGAAGTGTGGGATGCTGTGCGTCTCCAGCTGCGACGCTACCTGATGGACAGGTTATTGTGTCACAGGCCAGAACATCCTGGATCTGGACTAATTTCCACTCCGACCATCTTCAAACAGGTCCACTGTCTTCAGCAGTTGTTCTTTCTCTATCCTGAGAGTGAGGTGCTCACACATTACCAGGTGCAGTAAATTATGGGTAAACATTGAAGTATTTGGTCAAATATTCAATATTTCTATTTGTGCAATATCAGTTTTTGTGACAGCAAGTCTTATCCGTCAAAGATAAGTCATGAACCGTGCTGTTGTTTCTTGACTTCTAAAACATCTTAAATGATACAGTAGCACAGTGACACTATTACACCAGTGGTTTTACAGTGAAATCTTTTCTTTTCAATTGATGCATCCAGAGTTTAAAACGACAGTACGTGCAGAGTATTCTACAGTCCAGCCTGTGCTTCAGCTCAGGACGTGAGACCGGCTTTGACAGACTGGCCACAAATTTTTGTTGTGCGATCCCACATCTGACCAAGGCCCTCACAGAAGAACTCCACGTCCTTTCAAGATTGGTAGATCCCCACACAATCCTTGGTTTTCTTAATGTGGCCTACTTCAACACTGTGGGCCAAGAACTGGCCTCCCAGATGGAGAGAGAATGTGAGACAGCCCAACGGGATAACACTGCACAGAGCATCAAGATGAAAAAATATTCATCAAGGTCCAGAGCAACCGTGGGTAAGTGACATTTTTCAAAATCTGATTTCTTTCATTTTCTCTGTACTTGTGCCTTCGTGCTCTCTCTTTCATCCATCTCTCCTCTCTTTCTTGACCTCTTAATTTTTATTATCATACAATAGATGCAGTTTTCTCTCTTTCTCCTCTCCATTTTTAACTTTTCTTTCCAGTGGCAATGTGTAGTGATCTGAGCCATAGCCAAGGCCTCTATAAGTGACTGCTGTTCTCATTGTAATTGGTTTCTTTTTATGTCCTCTTTCCTGCCTGCCACTCTACTCTATTTGCGCACAAAAAGCATAGACCTGTATTTCCACAGCCAAGGCTTTTGAAAATACCTCTGTGCAATTTATAACATATTCCATGTATGAATAAACTAAGACCTGATCTCAAAAAGGTCCAAGGTCTGGTTCTAAAATGTTTAATTCAGTAAATTCATTTCTTTATCTTGAAGTTTTTGCAATTTGTACTGTCATCTTATCAAATGGTTGCTTTTGTTCAAACAGCCATAGCACCACTATCCTCTTCATGAGCCCCAGTTACAGGAATTCATTTATGACAATATAAAAATAAAGAGAAAAAAGTTTACTAAAACTTAAGAAGGATTTCTATTCAATTTCATAACCTTGTAGTGAAGAGGGTACATCCATTGATTCTAACCTTGCACCAAGCTTGAACTGTTTGACATCAGTCTTTGAGGAAAACATCAGAGGTTTGAGAAAAAACTGGTGAGTAGAGGGAGGTTCAACAATCTATCGACCTTGTTACACAGTGGCATGGTATTCAAGAGAGCAAAATAGGAAGGAGTACTCTTAATATTTTCCTCTATGTAGAATGTTTCACCCTGATTGAGCTTGTGGTGATGTTACACACTGAGACTTGAGTAGAACACAGGCCCTCATACATCGTGTCACTTCTGATACTTAATTCCCTCCAGATTCTTTTTGCTTTCTTCATATTGGCCTATTTACAATTACATAAAACATTTTTTTTAATATGGTGCACATGCCAGCTTCCCTGCCGAACAGAGAGAGGAGTGCTTTTGCATCTGCCATTCTTCGATAAACACACCTCCAGGCTCGCTTCTTTTTCCCCCCCTCTCCCTCCCTCCATCTCTCTCTTTCCATCTCCCTCCCTCGTTTTGACTTTTCCCTTTCCTTAAATGTGAGATGAGAGGAGGCAGCCAGGATAATTGGCCATGCGTCAGTTGGGCTGTTTGATCACGTAACGTGGCGGAGGCTACACACCTACGTGCCGCTCAACAAACCGTCAAATGTAGCACCGGAGGCAGAACACGGCTCCGAAGGGAGCAAGGGACCCGTGCTGTGTAATGATGGTAAAATGGAGCAGTTTTTCCTGTGCTGGTTTTACTTATGCGTGTGTATGGGTGTATTTGTGTGTGTGTGTGTGCGTGTTTGACTATCAGCTGCAATACAGCTACAACTGGGATTATAGTTTTGTCTTGTTCATGTTTTACGTCCCTGGAAAAAAATAAAAAATAAAAAAGAGATGAAATCCCATACTCACTCCAAATGCCCGTGGTTCCTCTAGGGCCAGGGCTGGAACATTAATCTTATTCAGCTTTCGCACTTTACTGCCTATACTGTATGCAACACACATAATTGTTAAGACAATAATGACAGTGGCTTAATTTTTTTTCTTTTCTTTTTTCACAAGCATCTAGTGACTCCTTAGATCTCACCTTCCTTCCCTGCTGTGTTATTGTTTATTTCTGAAGTAGAGACAGATGGTAGGTATATTTTGATAAGAGCCATGCCGGGGAGACTCTGTGGGTTCCCAGGGGAGCAGCGCTGTCTGTAGTATCAGCCACTGTCAAACCACTGAACCATTTAACAGCTTTCACAGCAAAATCTGCCTCATCTTTTAACCCCACCAATTCAAAGGCAGCCTCTGACATTCTACCTAGACAGATGTGAAGGGTCTCACCTCCCCACCCCTTTTTTCCTTTACTCCATCTCTCTCGCATCCACGTGTTCTCCTTTTTTCTTTTTCCATTTTCCTGTACTTTTCAAAGTGTAATGGGGTGAACAGAAAGACTGGGAATTGTGCAAGACAGGTTGGTTGGTCAGGAACAATACAGGCTTTAGACCTCACTAACACACCTCACTGAGTTTGTGAGAGAGAGGGTGGCCCAAGTCTTCATGTGCATGTCTCCAAGTCCTCTGTGAAGACTTAGAATGCTGCCAAGATGAATGCTGCAATTATTTTCTTCTCCTCATATATGTATATTTTCATATATATGTGTATATATATTTTTTATCACTTTATATACTGTAATTTTTCAGTTGATGATCAACAGACTGGTTCTCCAATACTGTATGAAAACCTCTAAATGTTTTCACAGTGTAACAGATTTTGGGGGGCGGGGGGTTAAATTACCACCTAGAGTCTGCTATTGCCATGACTCCCTAGATGTTGGCTTTTTTTAAACTGCAAGCTGATTATTCAGTTCAGTTTATATAGTGTCAGTTCACATGGTACTTCTCTCCCTGTTTTTTTCACAGCTGAGTCTATTTTGAATTTCCCTTTGGGGATCAATAAAGTTATATCTATCTGTCTGTCTGTCTGTCCGCCCGTCTGTCCGTCTGTCCGACTATCCGTCTATCCATCTATCCATCTATCTATTTATTTATTTATTGCATGGTAGAGTTTGAATGCATGGATGTATTTACCGGCTCTCACAAACCTGCCTTGTTGTACAGAGAATGCTTTACTTTCTAGGAATCTGTTAATGATTACATTCTGTCGATGAAGGAATACACTTTTATGCTCACCTTTCATTTATAAGTAGATGATTGATGAATTGAACTATTTTCACATGCAGTCTGTCCAAGATACTATTTTCTAGTTGGGTTGCTGACCTGCTGCCAGGAATCTTTTATTTTAGCACAACACACACTTTGCCAGTTGTTAGTTACTCCTCCTGATCTCATATTCCACATGACATAACATTAAAAGAAATACATCTAAATTGGTCACCATTTGCTATGTTTTTTTGGGGTTTTTTTTGCCTATCACACAAAAGTTATTTTGTTATTTTTATTTTTTGCAAGTATGTTTGAAGCCATGGTTCAATCAGAATTCATTTCTATATTTTGCAGGATTAAAACAATTACAAACCTTTCTCTTTGTGTTGCATTTGTTGCCCCTCTTGATTCAAATATTGCTGATACGCCAACAACCTTTCATATAGTTGTAGTGATTCCAAAGTGCATTGTTAACTGGTTTTCATCACTTACTGGCATCTTGATATGCATTTGTTTGAGTAGCCTTTTACCTTTTATTTTTCTTATTTACCTTTTACCTATTTTTCTAATTATTGTGTGTAAATCAAGACTTACATTGCAAAAAGTGTGAAGAGTCACGAAATACCTCCCTTTTAGAATGCATTTTTAATATTCCATAGGAAAGCCACAGTTTCTTTTTTCTTTTTTTGAATAGTCAATCCCTGTTTTCATGGGGAATAAAATTTTCGCTTTGACATCTTTGCATGCACACTTAGAATAAATTCCAAAACAG
>JBAMYA010000024.1:9810535-9837207 GCA_037176975.1 Arrhamphus sclerolepis | reverse complement strand
TATACAATTGCACATACACACACATATATACATATATATGTCTGTGTGTATATATATATAGATAGATATAGATATGAATATATTTATATATAGATAGATAGATTGATATAGATATATATGAAGGCTGAGGTAGAATAAGTTTAGAAAACACATTCACCTCCACTGCACCCCACTCCTTGCCCTTGCTGCCTCTTTGAACTCTTTCTCAGAGCCAACACCACAGCCTTTTCAGCAGGAAGAGCGGTTCTGTAGTGATGAGAGATAGCACGACTGAGGGTCTGACTGGCATTGGAGGTGCTTTTGGGGATTGAGGCTACTTGGGATTGGCATTGGTTAATATTTAATAAGAGCAGCTCCTCACTAGATCATTTCTCTGTCTGAATTTTTATACATTGTCAGCTAGGGACATCCACTCTCATGCCGTCACATAATTATGGACAAGGTGGAGGGGGGTTTGTGTGCCACCGTATACATATGGGTGCAGCTCTATGACTGATGCTTATACTTCATGCATGATGATTTTTCCTGCTGCTGTCCTTGCAGATGATTAGAGAGCCTTGTGTAAGAACGTTACCAAGCAGAGAAAGTGAGTGTTTACTAATTGTAATGGAAAAAAAGCTGTTGTTTCTCTCTGGTTCAGTGTATGTGTGTCACTGAGCGTTTCTCTAAATCATGAATCAATGAAATTGCAAAAAAAGATTATGTTTCATGGCCCTTGAGAATGTGTATTATGCGTGTCATTTATTTTTCTCCATATCCTCTGAGTGGTCACAATGGCTTTTGTGTATCGCTCTTGAACAGCTCAAGGATGAACGTTTTCCTGGCACCTTCTATTGAGAAAGCACAGAAAAAAATGGCTTGCTTTTTGAGAGGAGCCTGCACTTTGTGATGAAGAGTCAGAGTGATTTGCTGAGGGTTTGAAAACAATAATGCGAACAAGGGCACTAAACAAGTGGGATTTAATGAAATGTTCCTATCAGTGGAAAGCATTCTTCCGTGTTCTTTACCCAGGCTACTCAGTTTAGGTAGGCAGAGAAGGCCAGAGAAAAATAACTCCTATTTCACTGCCACTAAACTGTTCACCACAATGAGTGCAGAAACTAATACGTACATGGAGGTCACAAATACAAATTTACAGCAGAGGATTGTTACCACTGTCTACCAAAAACCTCACCATCTTAACTACAAATCCTTCTTGGCAAATTAGATTAATTAAGATATCAAATATTTCTACTTTTTCCTTCTGTGAAGGCCAAGTGACCCTCGCTGTTGCTTGTTTGGGACGCACCCAGGGAGAGGCCCACAAGAGGCCAGTGTATGAGTGGTTGTGTGTGTGTATGTGTGCGTGCGTGCATGAATATGTACGTGCCCTAGTACATATTGGGGAATAACAGCAGGGGGCCTCCCATATTAAAGTTGTCTCAGTGAGCAGTGGGCTGCAACTGACGAAGAGGTCCTTGGCTGTCACCAGACTTAGCAGGAGGTCCACAGTGGCTCAGTGCCTCTTTCCTCCCACATGCACTGTGATGCATGCACAGACTTACTCCAAAGCACCCACATGACCTACTTGACACTGAGATGAACGCACAAGGAAGCAGAGACACACAAGACGTTGCTTATAAAAAAAAAGAAACTCACTGATGTATTACAGGCAAGAATTGAGTTATTCACAAATATACTCATATACACATGTGGTAGGTTCAGAGAGAACCAGAATCCAGGGTTCTTGTATCTTGGCTATCATTTCTATCAATGACAGCAGAACAGTGAATATTTGGGTATCACAATTCAACTGGTCCTCACAAGGTAAGTACATAATCAGATGAGCACATGACATATTTACACTGTTATATTTATTTAATGACAACTGAGTGGGGAAAGAAAGTAAACATAGTCAGTAAAAAAAAACCTAGCCAATCTTTACTGCTTCCATAGGGAATAAAATAATAAGTAACAGCCAGATGCTGCTCATTGTAAATACTTAGTTCATTGATCACTGGCAGTTGCAGCTACCTCTCTAAAAGTATTGGCTTGTCTAAAGCATCTAGGTATGTGTTAACACAATGCCAAAGAGGAAAGACACCAGCAGTGATCATACAGAGAGAATTGCTGTCCATTAGTATGGGAACAATTGTAAGACAATTTTCAAATAATTTGAAGTCCCTCATAATAAAATGAATATGATTATTCACAAGTGGAAAAGATTTTAGTAAGTTCACAATCTTCCCAGGAGTTAATGTCCCATTAAGGATCCATTAATTGACCTTAGTTAGCATGTTAAACATTAAAGTTAATGACAATACAAATAATAAATGAATATACAAGTTTGGCTTGCTTTTAAGGCTTTTTTAATTTTTTTTTCAGTTTAAAGAAGAACATGGCAGTGCCACTTACATTTGTTCTGCACTTTGGTTTAGTTTGGTAAATAATGGCATAGTGTGAATTTTCTGAATTGCTGTCGATTTAAGGTCATAACTGTTTTCTTAATTTAACTTAAATCCAGCATAATCTAAAAAGTAGACCCTTAGAATTGAGGGTGTTTGTTTTTCACATAAAAACAACACTACACATTACAAGTCAAACATCTGTATAATGAATCTCAGCCTTTGTCAGTTCTGTTTTACAGGTGAAAGTTTAAGGTGTTTGTTAATAGAACTTCAGCCAAAATTTGCGATATAAATTAATTTAAACAAATTGGATTAAATTGGACTTTATTTAATTAGACTTGATTCAAAATTCTCTATAAACGTCCCTGAAATGCCTCTTCTTGAACTTCTGCTATGCAAATAAATCAAACTTAACTGAACAGAATTAAATAGATTGCTTGTGCCTCGACACATAAAACCTAGAGAGAAATTCATGACATTTGTTGTTGGCATATCATCCGTGTAGTGTCTTTTTCAAAATTTGAGTCATTTAGAATAATGTGTCAAGAGCAGGTCTTTAATATCATATTCAAGAACTCAGATTATAATAACTTCACTAGCTATAGTTTTTCTATCATGCAATAAAGAATGCTATTAAAACCATAATATGCAACCCCAGTTAAGAAAAGGCTGAGGTGCTGTGTAGAACATAAATAAAAACAGAATGCAATGACTTGCAAATGTCATAAATCCATATTTTATTCCCAGTAGAATATAAAAGACATATTAGATGTTGAAACTGAGACATTTTTACCATCTCATGGAAAATATTAGCTTATTGGGACTTTGATGGCAGCAACACATCTCAAAGAAATTGGAGTGGGTGCAACAAAAGACTGGAAAAGTAACTGGAGTGAGTCTCTGTGCACAAGGGATAAGGCCAAAGGTCAAAACTGGATGTGTGTGATCTTTGGGCCTTCAGGTGGCACAGGCAAGACACATGCAAGAAATCACTGTCCAGAAAGTACTTGAATTGTACAACACACATTTGCATGAGTGCAGCAGTCAGCTTTACATGTTGTAATCGCATTATAAGAAAGTGCAATCAACAGGCCAGGCAAGAAGGTGTTCTTATGTAGTGGAAACCTATTAAAGAATATACATCTAGAGAGGAAAAAAGAAGGAAAGAAAGAAATTAAAGAGAGAAAGGTGAGAAACAGAGGATAGGAATGCAAGGGATGCTGAGAGAAATTAAATCAGTGGCTAAATTATTGCATGATTGCTCATTCCCCAAAGACTTGGGCATCATTTGCTAGAAAGTGTCTAATAATTGGTTTTCAGCCATGTCAGACACACACAATTCCCCCTGCTAATGGCTCTGTTAGGAAGAACTCGGCCTCCTGGGTCAAAGAAGGACAGAAAATAGCCAGACGGCAAAGAGCACCCTACAACCTTGTCCTTTTTCTTCTCAGTTAAACAAGGGAATGAGAGAGCAAGAAAGAGAGACATAGAAAACAGGAGAGATGGTAAGAAGGAGAGTGTGTATCTGAGCGAAGAGGAAATGAAGTGGCAATAAGTGCAGCCAAAGGGGAAATGCTCTTCACTGTGAGTTTAATACATCAGACTGGGGATTTGGCAGCCCGCCACACAGCAATTGTTTACCTTTTTGCTCACTGGCTGCATCTGTTCTGTTTTGTAAACGGCACTAAACTATTCGTCCGTAAACACTGGAATCAATAACAACTGCTAAGGGAATTCCCTTATCCCGCCTCTCCCTCTCTTCCCCATGTTTTTATCCCTAACCACCACCCCTTTTTCCTTCCCCTATAGCCTTCCTTCTTCCTTCTCTCTGTTCCCTGCCAGTCAAGACCTGTGTGTGTGTGTGTGTTTGAGAGAGAGCGAGAGAGAGAAAGCTTTATAGCTGGTGGAACCCACAGAGACAAGATGAAGAATGATGGCTCACCAGTAATACCACCAGTAATGTTCTTTTTTTGTTTTTGTTTTTTTTTGTTTTTTTTTTTACTCTTTTTGTTTTTTTGTCATTATTAAAAGCTGCAGACTAAAACTTGCAAATGTTAACCTTCAAAGTTTAATCTTTCAGAAGTTTCTCTCTTTTTTTCTGACATGAAACAAACATCCACACGTTTTGTTGAACAACATATGGTTTTTGCTTTTAGGGCTTTTGTCAAGATGCCTCTTGCTTTTATGATGATCACAGCAATATGGCTTTCCATTTATCTTCCTCTTTATAAGAACATCTTCAGACTATAATGTCAGGTGGAGTAGCGCTTATATAAACATATAATTTTATCCCTGCTCTCAGCACCAGCTCCTCCCTTATTGATTCTCAGTACATTGACCTTTAGTTGAACTCCTTTGGAAGCTAGTGCCCCCTCCTCATTCTACTCTGTGAGACGTGCTATGCACTATGCTATATGACACACCTGGGTGCTTTTAAGCACACCCTCTCCATCAAGTGGCTATGGGAGCCTCCATTTGGCCTCACTGTTGTGACAAAGGTATAATGAGGTTTAGATGGCCATGTACTAGACTGCTAGGGCTATAGGCCTATTTGGCTAGGAGGACGTCTATAAATACCTATATAGACTGTGCAGAAGAGCCCAGTGAAAGACTGCACAGCATTGCTAAACATCAAGGTCATGTGCCACTATTTAGAGTGTGACTTAGTGAGCAAGTGAAACTGTCATAGGGTCACAGGTTGATGGAATACGGAGTAAAATGAATGGTTAGAGAGGAGAGAGGCTGTAAAAAGTGATGCTCCAGATGAATTGCTAGGTAATGGTTGCTATGCTCAGATGAACTTGATCGTGAGGGTGGGGATAGGGGCGGGACGGTTGTAGAGGCTATTTCAAAGATGTGTCCCTATTCGTAGGGGTTAGATTATGTCACTTTGAAGTCATTTGCAGCTTTACATTGCCTCTTGTGTTTAGCATTAAAGTCTCTTTATTTGCCAGTGGCTTCGAAAACAGACAAAATTGGTGGTTCTTGCATGAATGTTCAAACTGGGGAACTAGGCTGGCACATAGGTGTCAACCAGGTCATGCATGCACACATGTAGTGTGGAGTTGTCTCTAACACAGACTCCCACTGGACCCTATTACAGAGAAGCTGTAGGCCCGTCCAGCTTAATTACACACAAACACAAATTTAAGCACACATTTAAACACACCCCAGATCATTTCACAGCTATTCACTTGCGATTTCATACATGCACACACATGGACACGTGAACATTAATACATTTATACACAGAGTTGCAGACAGAAACAGTCTTGAGGTTAGAATATATTCCATGGTGACCACAGAGTCTGGTTGCAGTGTTGACAATTATCTTGCAAGACTGACATGTGCAAATGTGTGTGGAAGTGATGTCTACAAATCAAGTTATTCATAATGACCTCCATTACATGTACATAAATATGTGTGTACACACACCCAGGCACAAACACACAACTCAGAGACTGACGCTCATTAATACTCATGTAAACATGCAGAAGTGCCCATACACAATACACTGACTCAAACCTCATGCATGATTAAACCAGACATCCTTGGGGACAGCGTTGTTGTCATATTGTCAGATTTTGTTTAACAATATGGCAAAATTACATTAGGATCCAGTGGCAATAATGTTACAATTATTGGAAAAGGACCCCCTCTTCGTTCCATCTCAGCATTCAATCGTCTCTGTGCTTTTAGACTCAAAGCTAATACGGAGCTCATCCATTCCCAAATGCCTTTGCAGTTGAGGAGCTAATTTAAGCGGACTCACAAAAGTTTTTGTGCATGTGTCTCAGCGTATGGCAACACATCTCCCAGCCGCCCATTCTCCAGCTTAATGCGGAACATCCCCCGAGTGATGGCTTTGGCAGCCTCCAAAATGGGAAATCCATATTTGCTGAAGGGGTCATCGGCGGGTTAGGGGGAGAAAAGTTTTGTGCTAAGAGGGAAGGTTATGCATGTGTGACTTCTCAGAGAGAAAAGTTTTGCATATTTCTTCACATCTCATTGTTTATACTGTGTATTGGGAAAACATGAATGGGTCGAATTCTGGAGGGGGGTGTTTGCCGACGAGAGCCTGTAAGAAGGGAGGTTTGGTGGAAAACCTGTCCTCTTGAAATTGTTTATTCCTTTATTTTTCTGAATTTGCAAACTGCATTGCATCTCTCTGCCAGTCATACATCCACAATCATATGCAGTGTTTGATCTGTTCTCTTTTTCAACACTTCACAGCACCAATGGAGCTACCGTTGAAAAGTAGGAGCTTCAGCTTGACCTCCCACCAGCTTAAGGCTTTAACTCAGCTGGCTTGCACCCTGCAAGGGTTTGAGAGCGATGTGAGAGAGCTTGTCACTAACATGACCTTCGTTAATTGTGCAAGAGACACTCCCTGTGTTAAAGGTACAGCTCTATTCCTTCCTTACCTATGTACCTCTCAAGATTCTGAGGTAGTATTATGTATATGTGGTAAGATTTGTGTGTGCTATTCAAACACTATCCAAAAGTGCACATTTAGTTTTGTGTGTGTGTGTGTATATATAAAAATGTGAAATGAAATAAAAATGTGTTTTATTGGTTTGAAATTATCTAGGGTTTTCTATCAGTATTTAGTCTCCCTCTTCTCTTTCTTCTTTGAACTGCCACTGCAGAGATGTTAAATGAAAGCTTTTGGTGCATGGAGTAATTCCCATAAAGGTTACATTTACAAAAACAAGACTTGCAGAAAGGCTCAATTTACAGAGAGGTAAACAGCCTTTAAAGGGCAGTTATCCAAATCATTAATTCCAGGCAATCAAACGACTTAATTACAAGAAATTCATCAGATGGGCTTAAAGGTCAAAAAGTGATGTGCTTGCTGCTTCCTTCTTCTTCCATTGCATGTGGTCCTGTTCAGCTAAATTGCCTCGCCTGGGGTCTTAGACTTCGCTTTCTGATTAGGAAACTATGGCCTTGATGTTCATGCTATTTAATTGAAAATCAACTCAACATCCTGTACACTTGTATTCACGGCACTCCGCTACACTTGCTGTCTCTCCACACATTCACCCAATCTCCCCACATGGAATTAACCCATATATTATTACTACTATCTGGGTTCAAATCAAATTTAAAACCCAAATTTAGACTTGTAAAGCCATTTCCTTAAGCATTTGCTTCTACTTCGCTTGAGGAATGTGCAGTCATACTCCGGTCATCATGTCTCATACAAGCAAAGTCTAAGGGGTTATAAAAGAAAGTCAGTAGAATATTGTCAAAAGCTGCAGTTCGTTGAGTAACCACAGGGGACTGGCTTCACGATTGAAGTCTACCGTCTCCTGTACGCTAATGAGAATAGCAAAATACATTTAATTTTAATTTTTTATTTATATGATTTAAAAGCTTCATGACTACAACACAGTTCAATATAACTGAATTTTATTGTACAGTATATTTACGTTCTTTGAATGAAATAATTAGAAGTGCTGTCTTGTGTTACATTTAGGCATCTTGAAAAAGGGTAGGGAGGATTCAACTGTGACAACAGATGGCAAGAAACCCACGGCAGAAAAACTCACAGAGGTGAGATATATTTAAAATTCAAAATACTTTTATTAATCCCTGATGGTCAAGATAAAGCTGCGAAACGGAACAACTGAAATATTTCCTTCAACATTGCTAATGCTAATCAGTTCTTCTCCTTCTTTTCAGGCACTGACTCTGGACTTTAACTGGAGGTCAGCATTTAGGGGACTGGTCCCTCACATGGAGCACTGCGTCAAAGTGGTGCTAGATGATGTCTGTACCAAGAATTTACTTCAAGAGGAAGCCTTACATTCTTCTGGACAGACCTCTGTCACCCTGAGCCCTATTACGGGACACTCCAGCGGCAGCACACACCTTAAAAATGACTCCTACTACTACCAGTACTCAGAGAGAGAAACTCCTAAAATGATAGCCAAGGTAATCTTGAATAGAAATTTTATTTATTTATTTTTCTCTTTTATTGTCATAAATCCTAGTCAGTTGCTTGTTATTAATATGCCAATTTAAATTTTCAAAGAAAAATGCATGCACAGAGTGAGCTAATAACTACCAGTGTTGTCATAGCTGCCATATCTAAAACCTTTCTGTCTATAACAATATCCCTGGCTGTATCTCTATTTTTAGTAGTTGTTGTAGTCTGGATTCCAGTTATGGCCCTGGGGTCCTTGACCCGTCCATGTCTCCTCCATATCCTCAGGCATCATACTGCTCCTGCTTGTAGACCTCTTTGGTCTAGGCTATTTAAATTTCACCTTTGCTTCCATTGATGGTGTGGTTCTTCTTCTCTATAACTTTCTTAACAGAAGCTTTTTCTTTGGATGTAACAAATACAAATCCTTCCTTTTCTCAGCCTTTGAATCTTGTGATAACTCAACAGTTTCAATCTTTACAAAGTCAATGAAGTACCCCTGAAGGGCTTCATTAGAGGCATCATGGTTAAGTCCTCCCACAAAGATTTTCTTGACTGGGTCCTTCTTCAGGGCTTTCATGGTGTCAATCTGTTGGTCATTTCTTAGAGATTGAAGCCAAAGCCTCTTGACCAGCCTGTCTGCTGATCCATCTCAATGGTACAGTCTGTCACTTCCTCAAATTTTGAGAATTAATCTTTGAGATCCTTCTTTCTTTTGTCCCAGCAGAGGCCACCAACAAACATTTTTCCAGCATCCTGCTCAACTTTACTAGCATAGGTTTATAGCTCTATTTGCTTCCATTCTGTGAATTACCATCCACCTTGGACCCTTCACACTCTCTGCAGTCATTGGTGCTGCTGTTGTTCCCCCTCCTGTGTGTGATCGGCTCCTTTAAAAGCATTGTGGACTTGATAGCCATTGTCTGACATTTTCTGTGTACTGCTGCTCTGCTTTGGACATTTTGCTGATCACGACTGGAGAGCTCTCGTCAAGATAGGTTCTCCCCAAGGCAATGACCCTTCTAAATGTAGACATATTTCTTGCATTATTTTTCTTATATTGTATATATTTATAGCTAAACTGTTGCCCTCCTAATATACACAACTGAAACACATTCAAGAGTTGGTGCATAGCTCAGCTCAGAGCACAAGAAACTTTTGGATAAGACCTCAACCTGTCAGTACTCTTCTTGTGCACAAGCTTGTTTTCCCATACACAGGGAAGTCTCTGTCTTGTTCATCCTTCTTTATCACTACCTGACTGAACAATGCAGGCTTACAAACAACAACCAGACCCAGGGAGATAAATGGCTTTTGTCATCCCAGTGGAAAGCTCCCGAGATAATAGAGAGCCCAAATGATTTGGGCCTGACACAGTTGTCACCCTGGATCAAAAAGGGCCTTGGGAAGAGTCATCAGTATCACTTGAGAGGAGAACTCCAGGGACAAAAGAGAGACAGTAAGAAACCATGAACTAGTGTGGGTCATATTTTCAGGGTTAGATGATATGCAGAGAAAGGTGTTGAATCGAGGAAATGGAGAAAATAGGGTGTACTGCTGATAGAGGAATGTATCATAAAGGCAAAGTGGTTAGGGTAGTAAGCTGGATAAAAACAGGGATAGCTTCAGCAAGGGGATAAAGACAGAGGGCCTGGGAAACAGCAGAGAGAGGTGAAGTAGACACGATAGATTGGTGTTTCCCAGGAAGAACAGAATTTGATTTGAAACCAAGCTTAAGCTCTAACTCCACAGAGGAGCTCCAGCGTTGGACAGTCATATTTACTTGCACTTTTTTTTTCCACCGTTAATTTTCTTTCCTGTTTTAGTATTGCCAAAAATCTCCACCTGAAACTTTCTGAAAGTTAACTTACATTGCTCCTCTCAACCTCTCAGGCGCTCACTCCTCTACACTGCCAACTCTGCAGTTTCTTATCATTACCACCTCACCTCTCTTCCTCCTTACATTCTTGTCTTCTTGAGCCCTTTTTCGTTGACAGTATTTGTGGCTCTCATTGCTAACAAGTGTCAGAATTTGTGCTCAGGACCTGTAGAACGTATTTATGTGTAGGTCAATGCTTCAACGATGAGATCCTTTCATCCCAAAGGTTATACTTGAATGTATTTGCATTCAATAAAACTAGGCTAGAGGGATATTTAGTATATCTTAGGTGTACTGTAAGATATTTATATATGTGTATAGTATGTCATTTCTTTTGTCGTTTTTTTGGAACACACCCTAGAAAGCATAGGGCAAAAATGATATGAACATTGTAGGTTGAAATGCATTATCTTGGATCAATATTTCACAATATTACATTAATATGCTCATACTTGTGTCCTCTTTTTTATGTGAAGCCACTTCACTGTCCATATTACCATAAATATTCAGGTAGCAATGATAATGTTCATACATTAGAGATCTTGGGGCTCATTTTAGCAGACACATGAATAACAAACAAGCTCTATTCAAATTGATGAATTTGCCCTCGTTGTCACAACCTGAGATTGCACTCTCCTTGTTTCCCCAAACCTTTATTACCTTTACGAAAGCTTACTGAGACAGCAGCAAAAGTACCTTCTCTAAATTCAGACTTCATTGAAGTGCTCATTTGTCTGTTCTCCACATGACTGTCTAATCCACATTCTGTGCACAGAAACAGGCCTTACTGGCACTTACACACACAAAGAAAAAAAGGACTTTATAAAGTCTTTTCACCTTGCTGCAATACTCCTGGAGGGATTCCTGCCTTTGATTGCAGCTAGTTAAGGTTTCAGTCTGACTTTAGCAGGGATGCATGTATGTGGTTGTTTTTGTGCAGTGTATGTGTGAAATGCTTCTGCAGGGCCTCTCCATGACCCTGGCAATTCTGTCTGCGTCTGCTTTCTTTCGTTCTAAATTTAGCTGCTGATGACAACATGCAAGCAGATATTGACTTCACTGTCCATATGGCCACATTGGAAGCTTGCACGGAGATAATTGTGTAGAGATTGCTGGTTTGTCATGTATGTACACACACTGCAATAGGCCTGATGTGGCAGTATGTCAAACTCCAGAACTACATCTTACAAGTCAAGAAAAATTGTGACTGAGTGAATACATGGTGTGACTGATTGATTGAGTGATTAAACTGGCATAAACCTTTTTTTGAGTTACATTTTCCGCCTTCAGTTTGACCTCACAGAACAGCTCTCGAAAATGTGCTTTGTTTTAAGATTTTTTTTAGGATCCAACTGACTCATAACTCATCTGCTATATACACATATATTGGTGTATAAATTTGGATTTGACCTGCACACATATGTGACTCCTTGGCACTTGCCTGATCATCTTTCATTGTTCTTGCTGTGATGTCAATAGGAAGCATATGATGTAAGGGAGGCAGAAGTATTTATTCAAAGCTGTGCAATACATTATGCTTTTGAAAATTGTCTCCACCATTCACATTCATTGAACATTTATTGTTTTTTTGGTTGTTTTTTATAGCAAATTCTTTTCTTAAATTTACACACAACATTTGTGTTGGGTTATATCCATTGTGAACATCTTACATGAAACTTTAACTCTAACCTTCACCTGACTTCAATCCACATATATGCCCTAACCCCAGCCCAGATAACTTTTCCACATTCAGACTGGTTTCATGTCCACAAGAGGACTACTGGTCCCAACAATATAATTATAAGGTATTAACAGTAAAAAAAAAAAAAGCCCACCCCACCCCTGTCTGGTCACACACTGCATTTTAAGACATCCCGAGCAGCCAGATCCCAAGGCCCTGAGGACAGAAAAGTGTTACGAGCCCTGTCTCTCAAGAAAGCATTGATAAGTGTTGCTTATTGCTCCAGTGCTTTCTAGAATAAGCTGTTTTTTGTTGTTCTTTTATGGCGCTGAAACAGCTCTGTCTCCTCACCTTTGTCTGGCCCTTTTCTTTCATTTGGGCCTGCGCTGAATTATTTCTGTTAGAATATGGCCAATACGATACAAGCTGTTATGAAATATGACTTGTGTGGTGATATGTCCTCCAAGCATGTGCTCAGTGCATGTTTTCAGACAGTCCGCATTCTGCATTTGCACTGATCATTGTTTGCTCTTTTTTGTTGCTGTTGTAATGGCTGAATAAATGTTAAATGTAAAATCCATGTGTAATACTTAACCGAGCCTTAAATCCCTAGATGTTGCCTCTTCTCAACTGACACATTTTCCTTCTGGTATAGACATCATTTTGTTTCATCGTTGGATTCTTTTTCTGTCATCAGTTCTGTGCAGCAATCCTGACTGAGCTTGATGCCTTACTACCACTGGCAGAAGCCTGCAGGGACAGTTGTCTCCTGGAGGTTCAATCAAGTTTTGTTGAAGCATGCAGCAGAACAGCATTTGCCATGTTGGGCCGTTTGCAGCAGAGGGCCCTGGAGGTACCATCCTCTGCACCCCTGAATAACTTGCCTGCTCTGCTGGCCACTTGCATTTACATGCATCAGCGACTAGAGCATTACAGTGCCAGACTGAAGGACTCAAATACTACTGCAGTTAAAATGTAAGTAAGAGGTCTACGTCTGTGCGCGTCTAAACGGTATGGTAATCTAATGGTGTATTGGCAGTTATGTGTGTATGTTTTACTCTATTAATTTGTATGTCCTTCCAACACATCCATCCATCCGTCCATCTATCCGTTCATCCACCCAAGACAAAGCTAATATCCGTTACTGACTGGATCTTGTGATTGTGTTAAATTATCCAATTCCGCAAGCAAAGACACGACTCTGAACTTGTAAACAATAGTTTGGCTGTCCCAGACAAATGAAAGTTTCATTGTTCTGTAATCTCAGGGATTGTCAATATAGATGAGTTCTTATAAAAGTTCAAAACTGAATAATTCTAATTATCTTTTTGGTTTTTTTTTGTTTTGGTTTTTAAATAAAATTGAATAAAATATTTTAATGATTTTGTCCAGCACATGAACACTCTTAGAGCTGATAAGTTTTGATTACCTACCACCACGTTTATCTTGCTTTCATCTTTCATTGTGCATTTTCTGTTTCCTTTAACCCGAAAATCAAAGTTGGTCTTGATTTATCAATCTGCATTTGAACCGCATCGCCTTTGGTCATAATGCCCTTTTCCCGCTATTCAATGCCCCTTGAATTAAGCCTACTGCACTTATATTAAACTCTTTGCCATCGAGAAAGAATTGCAGAAGACACACGTTATGATAATAAAATAAATAAATAAAACAAATCACACTAAACTGTTACGATAAATAATCGGTTCTTGTAATTGATAATTTCACCCCATGTTTGTTTGACAGGTGCTAAAATTAAACATGCACTGATTACAAGATTGCACATTGCTGAACCATTAACCTGTCTAAGATTGCTGAGTTTACAAAATATGACTGGTGCATTGTACTGCATATTCTGTATTTTATTTCACTATATTTCACATTTGTTCCCTCTGTACCTAGACCCCTAACTTTACTACCTGTCCAGAAGTATCATGACACAGTGGAGGCTTTGAAAGAACAGCTGACCAGTTACTGCATCCAGATTTGTTTCACTTGCATTCTTCAGGATGCAGAGAGTCATGACTGGGCTGACCCAAAACCCTTCTATGAGGTAATATGACACCCACAATATACTGAAATAGAATTTGCGAAGAAATTGCCTTTTACATGTTTCTGAATTTAGATTAAATTAATAAATGTCACTAACACCTCTTTTATTGATATTTTTGTACACTTAAATTAAAAAAAGCAGACGGACAAAAGAACTAAATAACTGGCGTTCATTTTTATGAAATTGTTATGCCACACATATCTTAGCTGGGTTGTTCTGCAGACTTTGAGGAACTCTTGGAATTATACTTGAATTATTCTTGTTTCTTTCTTTTTCACAATGCACCTTTACCTTCCTCTCTCTCCCGGTTCTATCTGAGCATTATGCTCTGAGCTCTCTGAGAACATCTGTGGCTTCCATGCTACCCTGCGGGCTCTAGGGATTCGGCTGTCTGAAGTCTGCAGTCTACACTGGGACTGTCTGGAAACAGCATAGGGCCCCTGGAACTCCCCTGCCTTTGTGCCCTTAAACCAATCTAAACCTTGCTTCTCCTTCTTGATTCATCCTGCTTTTACCATCCCCCTCCTTCCCTGGGTCATTGGTGTCAGACAGACCTGCTGTGTGCAGGTGTGTGCTTTTGTTCACCCATCCCTGTGTGCGCCTTGTACAAATGAATGTATGAGTCGGCGCCCAGCAGCATCTGAGGATGTAGGTTTCATTTGTTGCATGCATGCAAAGATGGTTCTACAACCCACAAGGAATAGTATAGAAAGTGCAAAGAAAAGAAAAAGGAAGAGGGAGAGAGAGAGAGAGGGTGGGTGAGAGAGATGATTTTCAATAGATAGGACATGATCGAATCCAGCAGTGATATTGGAGTTGAATACTGACATATTTCACTGATCAAATTTCAGAATGACAGCGTTCAAAGGAATTCAGTGAAATTCAAAATGTGGTTATAATTTAGTTATAATTTTAGTCAGAACTTAGTTATCCTGTTTAGATGGCACATTGTGGTTTTAAGCTTATTTGATGGATTGGATAATGTAGATGTTTAATATATGTATATTCTGGCTCAATCCTAGTCAGAGTTACATTCCTCGTCACTGACTGAAATCCAAGTTGCAGGCAAAGAAATAAATAAAAGTTTTGATGGATGAGATGAAGTGGGAGGAAAATAAGAGCAGGTTTGGGCCACGATGAGCTCAAGACAGGAAAAAGTTGAGCAGTTTTGAACGGCTCAGTATCCCTGCCACATTCTCCGTGTTTTTGTTATAAGTTTTATGTAGTATGATGAGTCTGGGATAGTTATAGTAGGAGACTGAATGCATTACTTTAAGACAAAGCAGTAAGACATCTAAGTAATAATCTCAGTCTTCATTCTCTTCCATGCTTAAGTTGTTGTTTTCCTTTTTTTGGATCATTTTTACTTGTCTTTTCTCAGCTCATTCAGATAAGTTTTCGTCTTTGAACCTCCCTGTATGTGAGAGCATGTATATGCCTGCAAGTGTTTCTCACTGTTGTGACGTGATCTTCAGATGACGTCTTTAAAGACGATTAAAATCCCAGTAGGAGAAGAAACCCAGGTGCAGAGTGCAGGTGGCATGACCACTAAGACAAGACATCCTGGTGTTGACAGACCTGTTTTTGTCTCTCCCTCTCTCTCTTTCCTCTCCTTTAAGTTTTTCATCTTACTCTCTCTTTCTTTCACGCTGTATCTGTCTTCTCCTAGTTTTTTCTTTCACTTTCAGTGTCCATATTATAACATTATATTTAATTACAATCCTCTGCCTTCCATCCACCACTTTATTCCACAGGGCGAACGGTGTTCCTTTTCACTACAGATGTGGTTCTATTTCCTGTGTGGGCTTCGTAGTGACCTGTGGACAGTCCTTCCAGCAGAGCTGGCTAAGGATGTGCTTGGACAGGTTCTGTCAGAAACTCTACAGATCCTGGTGCAAAGATACGCCAGGGTCCGTGCCTCATACAAGAGACACCTGCAAATCAGGTATTTTTTCATGTGCTAATATTGGTATATATGCAATGGAACTTCTTTTGGCCTTTCCCTTTGGGGGGTCATCACAGTGGATAATGTTCTGCATATTGTTACTATGGGGCTAAAACTACAACAGCTAATTTTGACCCTGAAATTTTGGCCCTGTAAAATAAAATCTGATCTCAAAAGTAATGCATAAACATTAAAACACTTGCAGTGAAAAGCATTTTTTTTTATCCTAAAAATTCCTAAACTGCAATTGAGTCTACTTTCCTTCATCACTGTTTTTGATTTTTTTTGATTCGCATCTGGATAAATACTGTTTCCTTTTTTCTTTTCCAAAAGGCTTAGAAGAACAAGAGCTTACTTAAGCCAAAAGTGCTAGCTAGCTAACATGTGGTCAATAGTTGTTAAATCTTCCTCCCTGTGATGCTTTTGTTTCCCTAGGACTATGAAGTCACAGTTATTGCGGCTGCACAAGGTCTTATGAATGTGCTAATGCAAAAATATTCAGCAACCTCACACCACAATACAACAAAATCCAGTACAGTCTCAGGAGCACCTGGGGCAACAGGCACAAGACAGGCTTAGCCAAAAACAAAAGGCCTCCTTTATGTCAGACGCATGAGATGTGGTTGGCTAAACATAAGACTCTTCAAAGCTGCCACAGGTTTCATATGCATAGCTCTCACATGGGTACTCACCTCCTATGTATGAGTTATTTCCTGTGTGTCTGTTTGTGTCTTAGCCCATAGGGAAGCAAGGATGAGGGTATGACAGATGATGGGCAGCACTCGCCAACAAATTTGGAGAGCAGATTTATGAGGGTTTAATTAAAAGCTTTGGGTGGGTGTTAGCAGAAAAGCGATGACATTTATATTGAAATCCAAAATCCAGGCACTTAACTTGCCAAGACCAAAATCACAAGGAGCTCTTGTTATCTTGTCAGAGGCTCCTTCCTAATGATACTTTGAAATACCATCTACATGTACTTTCATCTGCATTTCATGATTTTTGTTTTAAAATGTAAATCTACTTTATATGTCTATATATAAATATATATATTTATATACGTATATGTATATCTCACCCTTTATTTAAGATGTGATATAACAGCGCTGTTGCTGTATGTGGAGCATCTTATGTGGAGTGTATGTGGGAGTCCTGAGGCCCTGGTGCTGTTCAACCCGTCTTCAGAATTAACCATCATCTCAGGCGGTTCGGACTGGCCGTACCAAATCCACAGCCTGTGTGATCAACTCCTGACAATCCTCATCATTGTCACAGCTCCCTTAACTTTGCTGTATAGGTTGGTACCGTAAGCACAATACACTGTCTTTTTATAATGATATTTTCTTTGCTTGTTTTATTTATTTATTTTAAATAAACTTAAAATTATCTAACACCGGTGAACAGAGGTGGGCAGACTCAAAAGGCATGACTCTAAAAGCTAGTTCATCATAGATTTAGTGGTGTGGCCTCTTAAAACTAAAAAAAAGATTTAAAAATAAATGAATAAATAAATACAATATACTATCATGGAATGATGTATTAATTGTAATGTGCAGTATTTTACCACTGAAGAAAATATTTTTGTGTCAGTGGAAGAAATCTAAAATTGATAGTGACGTTTCAATTCCTCCAGGACATTTATGATTAATGCTTCAAAGGAGTCCACAGCGCACCAGCCTGACATCCCTGTTGTACACTGGCTTAATGCTATCAACCCTCTCCTCTTCACAGAGCAGGTCACACGGTATGTAAAATACACCAATCTAGCCATCTGTCACCCATCATACAGTAGATGCATATACATTAACCATGCTCACACACAAACATATATACATGTGTGCACGGGTTTCCACTACACAAGTATGTATGTACATGTTTGTTCATTTGCTGTCATGATCTGCGCTCTGCAGTCAGTCACCCTCACCTCAACCCTGCCTTTGCCCTCCTGCTCTCTTTTTCTCATACAGCAAGAAGTGACATCATTGCATACTGATGTAGAACATACCAAATTAAGCCCTTCTTTCCCTAACCTGGAGTGTTGGAGAGCTGAAATTAGTTTATTTTTGTTTTAGTTTATGGCCTCTTTATTTCTTTGCTCCCACCTCCTGCCTTTATGCGAGGCTGCCAGAAGGGCTGGAGGTGGCCCAAGGCCAGCTCCACAGGTCCTCATCCAGGACACAACCACTGCGGCTAAATTTTTCTTTAGTTCATTAAAATAACACCTGTGGTTAATGCTATTAAATGCAACAATAACTGAATCACAAAAGATGCCATAAAGGCTATGAAGAAAGCATCTGAAGTTATGTTGTCTTGTGTTTCTGTATGCACATGCTGTCATACTTTCTATTTTTCTCTTTGCCTTTGTTCATGTATGTGTGTGCATGCCTGTATCAGTGTGTCTTGATTCTGTAAGCTGACCCTGCACTGTAACTGGGTAGATTTATCAGTGCAGTTAAAAAAGGATTTCTTCAGGATTTGCAGTCCCAGTGACATCATAAATTGTCCTGTCAGACCAAGGCATAGTTTTCTTCAGTCAAGCAGCAGGGTGCAGCCTGCTCTAGCCCTTTGGCTCAAACAGAAAATTTTGGGCCGACACTCCATGTGTTGCCTCCCGCCTCCGTTCTGTTAAGACAAACTCTGTCCACTTGTTCGATTAAATTTTTATTGAGATGTATAAAGTAGCATGCAGGCACACATGTCAGCAAGCTCTCACTCTTGTACACATCCATAACCACAAGCAAAGGCTCCGAAGCGCGCACACACACATCATGCATTCACACACACCAACGATACGGCTCATTACCCACAGCTGGCTGCAGCCTCTTGGTTATACAAAAGATGTAGGAGGGGGGTATTGCTGTATATTCATGTATTTGGCCGTCTCCCAAATGTTAATTTGCTTTTGGCTGGCCAAGATTAGAGCTAATTCCTTCCCGGTGCACATTATAAGTAAGCAAGAGGGAAGACATTTGGAGACCAAGCTTGCATCTGGAGTGAGCCGTGCTGAAGCAAGTTACAATTGTAGTTATTCCTTATCAGATTTTCTGCCCAAAACTTCTGTCTTTGACTCTCAAAGCCTTTTTCCTTTTGTTGTCTCTTGCTAAAAGGACTCCTGTCTGTACTGCACTGGCTATACTCACCTGACACTGCAGAACTGTCAACTTTGTTTTTGTTCTTTCTCTTTCATCTCTCAGTGATGGCCTGACAGGCCAGGCAGCCTTAGCATGTCAGCTGAGGCTACTGACCTCTGACCCGGGACACAGTCCCACGTTGCTGCTGCGAATGCTTCTGTACAGAGACTGTCACCTGCCCAGAATACTCCTGGAAAATTCTTGTGAGTTTTCATTTTTAGCATGCATGAACCAGTACAGTACTTAATGTGTTAATGTGTAATTGGTGCTAAGTTTGTATATGTGTGCACTGTACATACCAAGCTGTCCTGTCTTTTGATATGTAATATTTTTTTGTTATTATGGGTCCATTAGGAAACATGTGTGGGAAGTGTTTATCAGGGTCTTAAGTATGGTGCTCTAAGATCCTAAGCAAGTTATAGAGACCACAGATGAGCTCAATCCATTTTATGAAGTTATTATCAGCATCTTTGCTGTTATCATCATTTTCACCTTGGTCATCATCATCACTAAATCAATAGAGCGCAGTAATAAACACTCAACAGACCAAGGCGGAGCACATGCTCTGACCTTTAAAGATTTTCCCTTCCTTTCTTTCTCCTCCACACAGCAACAGCCTAACCTTTAAAGACTGTTGTGCACTCTCACATTAATTCACATTATAGCGACCTCATTAATAACAACTCTCACTGTCTTCATCTCTCGCTTGGTCTGAGTCTGGCTCAGAGCCTCTGCAATGCTGCTCTCTGCACGTGGCTGTAATTCAAGGCTAGATGCGCTGACTCTCACGCATTATTGCAGTGATGGGGTAATTAATGAGCATACAGACAGTTAGACAGAAAGAACAGCTTCACTAAGGGTGTATTCACACCAGGAAGGTCCGTTAGTTCACTTGCTTTCGTCCTGACCAAATACATTTGTTTTTTTCCCTTTGATGAGGTTCACTTACACATTATGTGTGAACCAGAATTTGTAACCAAAACCATGTGTGCTGGAGGTCATTCAACCATTGGACAGATACGTGGGGGCGGGGTTAAGCAGGAACAATGGCATCTTGCACCTTAATGTAATTTTGACAATTATTTATTTATTTTTTTAACTTTCGTGCAACGTTGTGCAGGAGACCTCTGGAATCCTATCTCCTTCTTTGGTTTTCTGAAGATGCCGTATATCTCAGCATTTTGGTGCATTTTCTTCCAGCAGTTGTGCTACACAAACATCTGCCCAGATATCCAAGTGGCAGCGTGTCTCCTCGGAGCTCCAAGTTTAGTCGCGGCTCATTTCAAGCATTTGGCTACACATCTGTGTATGTTGTGTAGTGGAGCTATCGGAACATCATTTCCCATAATGCATGACAATGACAGGAGCCTGTCAAAGCCAAAAAATGTCTGTTTTTAGCAACTGGGTTGGAAAGAGGGCGGTTGCTTTCACATCAGAAACGAACTGTACCAGATTTTGTTTGGACCACCTCTTCAGCTGGATCTCCATTAGCTTGTTTGGCGTGAACCAGCGTAATGCTTGTGTTGTAGTGCCGAAATAGAATAGGCAGACTCAAAATAAGTTAATAATGTTTATTTTGACGAAAAGAGGCTTTCCTAGTACTGTAGGCTATCAGCTCGTTAGACATTTGTTGAAGACCCAAATGAACACACCATACGGTGGCCAAACCAGCAAAACCAGTGTACTGCAATAGAGTTCACTTCAAACAAACACGGCAAACTTCACAAATGAATTCATTCTGTTACACTTCAAACGATCAGGTCTGTACAGTATTAATTACTTGCCTGTAGTAGGCCTACAGTTTTTTGGGAAGTGACCGAGGCAAAAAGAAGATGAATGCATAAGTTAAACTTAGTCTGTGGCAGCCACTTTTACGATCAGAAACACAGGCTCTAAACCTGGGCGGACTAAAGAAGAAACAAAGCTAATGCAGCAGTAGCAAAGACAGCAGGCAACAATGATAACATATCACCATAAAACAGAAAAGGCAAAATTACAAACACACTCCACACAATTTATAAACAAATGTTTAATGTACTAATACTAAAAACCTTTAAAACATTGTACCTGCGCGTCGTGAAGCTATCACACACATTCCCTTTCGATCAGCCGAGGGTCATCAAGGTCATCTGGCTTTATAACTGTACGTGGTCCTATCACAGAATCACTAATTAAAAACCAATACTCATCCCACCGTTAAAACATCCAAAGGGCAACAGCGTCACCCCGACGGTACCACCTGTTACACTTGTATTCACACTTTCCCAAAAGGTCCGAACCAGGGGAGGAGACAAATTTGAGTTTGTTTTAAGCAAACTAAACAAGGCATGAACATGACATGTGAATACCCCTAAATATCCAAAAGCCACCACCACATGTCCCCACTCGTTCAGGCTGTGCCTTTAACGCCCCCCCCCCAAAAAAAATAAAATAAAATAAAAATAAAGTAATATATAAACTTCTTATTTAATTATCTTTGTGCTGTCTTGTGATTTGAAAATGAACCTCCTCCTCCTATCATATCAGTTTTCACATTTGGACAGCTACCCATTATTGGAAGTCAGGTGTGCGTGGTACACACACACACACACACACACACACAGACCCATCCACCCACACACGCATCCAAGCACACACACACACACAAGCACACAGCCTTTTTATTATCTTCAGCATGTCTGCTTCCAATTACAGAGGTTCGCAGAAAGAACCCTTGTGACTGGTTGACTGGTTGTCCGGAAGATAAACAGGTGTACGTATTGGCTGTGTATCAAGGTTGGATACGCACAGAGACAAGGGAAAAGGGAATTTACAAATATATATATATATATATATATATATATATATACACATATGTATGTATAAAAGAAAAACAAAAAAAAAACACCTGAAAAATCACCATAGATACAAAAGTACATTGGGGTTATTGTGTGTTGCAGGACTTGTGGAAACTCTACAGAGATGTGCCAGCGCACCAACATCTGTTTTTCTGAAGTCATCTGCTGCTCCATAATGGGATCATTATTAAAAGCCACCTAGTTAACCTGCCATGCTCTCAAGCACCCTAAATGGAAATTAACGTTAGTCACCCCTGTTTCCTTGGCCCATTGCAGCTAAAGCAGTAATATCAATAACACTCTCCCCTAAAGGGCCAATTACAAGACCGGAGTGAACAAGATGCTAGTGCAATCCACATATTGCTGTCTCATAGGGAGATTGGAGGCCAACATAGTTGACCAATTTTCCAAGTGTACATGTTTGATATATAATTGCAAATGAGAAGGAGTGTGAGAAAAGAAAATCAGTTTTCATACAGACTCTGTGGTATCAGGGCCTCCTTCCTGAATATTATTTAAGTGGCTCATCTGTTTATATAATGCAGCAGCTAATTTCATCTTGTCTTTATACAATTGTCCGTATTAGTCAGAAGGAAGTCATGGTAGTCTATATCACCGCACACTAACCCCTTATTGACTGCTGCATCACACAGATTTTCCTATACAATAAGCTGTCATCTCCCACACTTTAGACTGACAGACCACTGGATATCTGCCACCACTGGAGCGGTGGGCCTTGCTTCAGCATTCTCTGTCAACATAACACTCACATAAACACACACCTCTACCCTCAGCCCTGTGCTCAGACAGCGACCCCCACAAGGACACCCTGTCAAAACCTCTTCCTTTTCACTTCCTGTCTTCCTGTACTGTGGATCCCACAGCCAGGGGTTTTGAAATCTGTTTCTTTTTCTTTCTTTTTTTTTTTTCATCCATCACAGATGTGGAGTTTTCTTCTTCTATTCCACTCCATCTTTTGTTCACCCTTTCTGTTAACATGTGTCAGACTGGGCAGCCTTGACATTTTTAAATGTGTTTTTGTTTGCAGATATCAAGATGCTGTTTCACAGCAAAGGGCTTTATATTTTTCTAAACATAATGAAATAGATTTGATATTTTTGTCAGAATTATAATTCAAAAACAGACTTTACGCTCACCCCCTCTTCCTTGCTTGCCTGTGTGTATCAGTAAACCTTTTGATCTGTTTGTGCTCATTGTTTGCGCATGTCAAGTCCTCGAGAATATACGGATGTTACAGATTTGTTGTAATTTTGAGCGTCGACATTTGTGTTGTTTGTAGTATATCTCACCAGACTGTGTCTGTGGTTTCAGATTTTTGCCAGGAGAGTGGTTTAGAAATGTCTACGGAAAACTTCAAAGCAGGAGATGACTTCGTAGTGGCTTTATTTAACCTTTTCTCCTGCCTGAATAACATTCCCAAGGCACTGACTCAGGCCCTTCAACCATATCTAGAGAGGGCACACATATGGGAACATCTCTACACGCTGGCAGGTAAAGTTGCAAACAGCTGCTCTAGAAGAGTGTTGCATATAAAACCTAAACACTTTTACATATGTTGCTGCCCTCCATTATCTAACATACTGTATATTTCAAAAAAGAAAGCTTCAAAGTTTAGCTCTAAACTTTGTGTATGATGGTTTACTTCCAAAATTACCAGAATTGTGTACTTATAACTACCATATATTGTGATCAAGTCAATTTGTTTCCTCAAAAAAAAAAAAGGCTTTAAAATTAGGATAGAGCAGGAATGAACACGTTTGGACCTTGTCACATAAAAGAAAATTTAATTAAACGTATTGCAATTGATTGATTACAAACTGATTTAAACTGAATTATTGCACAATATATAAAATGCCACTTTTTTGTCACTAACTTTCCGGCTATGAGCTAAGAAACTAGCAGCAACTTACATCATGTGAAGGTGAAAGCGTGGAGTCCGGTCTGCTCTGGTGAACAGAAGCAGGTTATCTTTTTATCCCTGCATCTAGTAAAATGGGTACTTGGGAATCTGGTGCTGGTGGTATAATCAGCTTTCCCTGAATTGGATCCGCACAAAATAAAGCACTGAGCCTCCAACAGGTCTAGTAGGCTCATACCCTTGTAACATCCTCTGTGCAGCATTTCAGCTGTGGTGTGTAGCAATAGTTTAACAACAGGAGTTGGTAATAGCTCCTAACCTTGGTGGTGTTGTGTTTTATCTGCGTTCTTTCCTAAATTAATCTTTTTTTTCTTCATTTTGTTTGTCTTTTCTTGCTGCATTTGAATATTTTGGGATAAGATTAATTGCCACCTGACCTCGGGCTTACATTTATGCTCATACTGAGCTGTGATTAATTAGCTATATGCTGAGGTCAGCATATAACTTAAAATACCTCACTGCCAGATGCTGATCTTCAACATGAATATTTTACAGCTGAATTTTTTTTGCTTATGCAGCATTTCTGTTGCTTACAAAATAGTGATTAAGCAAGTCATAAACTCAAAAGGAATATGACCTAAGGGCCATAATCGATTGAGTAATGATCTGAATCATTAATGACAGTATTCTGTTTCAGTTTGAAGACTTTAAATTTGTGGGGCTCATCTTCCCCCACATTCTCCAGCTCTTACCTTCCAACCACAGAGCTCTGCATGAGCAAAATAAAGAAGTCGGTAACAGAGAAAAGGTGCAATACAGCATACCGAAAGCATCTCTCATGCCAAATGAACAATGGATGAATATGCTAATAGCACGTGTCATTCATGTCTATTGGAGCAGAGGTGGAGGGGGGGAAGAGGGAGGGGACAGAGTGGGAGTGAGACGTAAGTATCGAGGAGCCAGAGAACATTCATGGTGTGGGAAGAAGGACATGACCTGACAGAGGTCTGGGAAAAACCATGTGAGGTGAGTCGACAACCTTTTCTTTTTTTCTCTTTTTTTTCCCTTTGCAGGTTTTCATATTCCCACTTCAAAAGATGAAATGTCTTCACAAAAAACGACAGCCACTGTTTTATTTGTTTTATTTTGTAAAGACTTGAACAGGCAAACAATGTGTAAAAGGACAGATCTGTTGCTTGGTGATTTAGTTATGATACCTTTTCTTTGGTTACACATTCACAGCTGGCAGCTGGCTGCTTTAGTTATGTTCAAGCAACAGGGATATAACCTAGTCATTATATTCTATATTGTCATGGGAAGATGCTCTATTTATTTATTTGCTTATTATTAAATTTTATAGATTTATGTTTGTGCTGCTAATGCTGGATGACGACACCATTTCAGGTTATGCTAATATTCTCATTTTCTCATTTTATATTTCAGTGCATTTAAATCTTAAATCTTAACCTTAGATTTCAAAAGTGAAGGGTTTCATAACTATTTAAATTGCAGATTCTAAAATTTGGCCTTGATAAACAGAACAAGACGACTTACTTACTTCTCCAATACATACATGTAGGGGTAGTCCCACTCATCCATAAAGCAATAAAGCTTATTTCCCTGAACAGGTATAGCGGACACGGAAGCTCAGTTTAATAAACTGATGCAAGAACACATATCTAATGCACACAAATCATGCAATCCTCCACTATCCCACTTCGTGTGTTAATTATGGATTTATAATGCTTGATCCAACACCTTGTATCACTCATTGTCTGGGTGTTTTTCCACATTGTCATCTTTTATTGTTGACTTGTGTTCTTATTGAGCGTTCTAAAAGAGTCTGATGTATCAAACACATCAGGATCTCAGTGTGTCACTTTGCACTAATTGTTAGAAAGTAATTAAATAAGCATGTGCTGGTTATTACTTTAACAACCAGTATGAGTTGTTGAGATTTATTACAACACAGGCACAGCGCTGTATTTGGGTTGCTATGTACATACTACATGTAGAGTTTTGTACATTACAGGGTTTATTGCACGGACATTTTTTAAGCTCTTTAATTTTCTCTCTCTGCCCAAACACTGAGAGTTTTTTTTCTCTAAAACAGATTACAGAGTTTTCTGCAGATTAGTACATTGTGCAAGAAGCGGGGAAATAAATTATACAATGAAGTGGAAAATGATCTTAGGTCATTCATGGTACTATGGTGTTTTGTTTCACCTGGTCCCAGTTGTGACAAGCCTGCAGCAGGACAAAGATAAAAGTGGTGATAAGCAATAATTTTCTATATTTGAGTTTTGTAGCAATGCTCGTTCACCCGTCACGGCTTATGTTCAGTAAATCCTCATTCTTGCGGTGCTAAAAGAGGCTGAGCAGAGGCACAACTCAATTCGAAATCTGTCAGTGCTGAACAGCTACACTCACCATGGAAACTAGAAGTGTTCTTACCCTGAAGGAAATCAGTGGATAATTTCAAAAATTGTTGCTTGTCAGAGCTGCCATATGGAGGAGAAACAAATATTCTTTAAATCAAGGGCTCGATACCAAAGTCGTCTTAGAGATAATGAGGTAGACAGGGAGTTATTTAATTATGCTTGACATACATAATTCATGGAATTCCTTTGTGCTATTACCAGATCTCATGTGAAAGAATATGGTGAAGGGTTTCACTGACATTTAAATGGATATTCTAGAACTGTGTGAAATGTTAGTGCTTACTAACTGAGATCATTTAATTTTGACTTCACCTTCAGCAGAAAATATCAATGGTTTGATTCAACATGTTAACCCTTTGACTGGTTTGTACATTACTCATTCTTGAGTTAAAACTAGTCTAAATCTGTTATTGTGGAGTGTAAACCTAAGGCACCAGGACAATAGAATTAAAAAATATTAATGCATAAATTAAAGCAATGTTATAGTTAGCATTAGCAATCAAAAAG
>JBAMYA010000024.1:9790974-9801673 GCA_037176975.1 Arrhamphus sclerolepis | reverse complement strand
CCCCCCCCCCCCCCCCCCCCCCCCCCCCCCCCCCCCCCTCCCCCCCCCCCCCCTTACTTCGCACAGTTCCAAAGAAGATGGAAAGAAAAAAGGCAGAGCAAGAAGAGTTACGACTTGCTCCAAAAATTGATTTATCTTTCTATAAATGATGGCTACATCCCCCCAAATGGATTTATAAATTAATTGCTGTCTTATTGGAATAAAAACCTTCTTGTGCGGACATGATTGATCACCTTATGTCGGTGGCCTGTGCTGGAGACCCCCCTCCTCCTTTGTTAGTGGGTCCCAGCTGGAGCGGTAATGCACTGATGGTATTAACCCTGATTAATAACTAACAGTGTGCTTTCCTCATACATCAACAGACTGCAGTGGTTGACTGGGCATGGGACTGGCCGAGGCTGCTGCCAGCATATGAGGGCATGAGTCAGGTGACCTTCAAAAGTCTGCTGGCCAACAGGTAAAAATCCATTTCTTACACATGTAGTATGCATGTGTTTTTGTTTCATTTTTCTAGTGTCTCGGGAAATAAAGCGTTCCTTTATCAGTGATTCAAACCTTTTGCCTTGTCTATCGTGGTTTCCACAGCAGAAGCTGAGTTTTTAGAAGGGACATATTAATGTGCTGTTTTTTTTTGGGTTTTTTTTGTATTTTATCATACCTTTTTTCTTCGTGAATGCATTAGGGCTGGTCAGTTAAGACAGTCAAGACAGATCAAGATTATTTTGGATAAAGCTGATATGATTATTCAACATAATATGTAGTATCATTGACTTTTATTTTATGTTATTGTGTTTTTTATTTAATGAAAGTATTTTAAATTGATTTTGAATTATACTTTGTAACATCAAACCCTTTTTTCACAACTTTGCACAAGTCTACTTTATGAAATATCTGTGACATGCAATACCCCTGAAATAGAACACCCTGGCTCCCATTCCAACCATGACTTTGCACATCTTTTCATAGCAAGAGGTTCAAAGAAGTGGAATGAAGCACATGACTCCATTACACTCTCCTCTTTTGAGGAGGCCTACCTAATTTTAGACCTAATGCTCTGCTTTGAGCAAACTTTTTAAAACAAATTACACTCACTAAGCCTTGAAGTATATCATTACTGTAGGAGAGCGCGTACAACCTGACTGGCAATTGCATTTCTAAATGCTTAAAACTCAGGAAGTTCAGGAATGGACTGTTGGTTCTAATCCCTCTTCTAGATGCACTTTTGTCTCAAGTAATGTGTTGAACTCACCTGAATTTTTAAAGTACAACGTTGCAAATAGAAACATAGGAGTAATCACATAGTAACTACTGACATGTTGCGTTCATTAACACATTGGAACCGTGACTTTCACCTTTTTGAGAGGGAAAAAAAAAGAATACAGCAACATGGATATAGCCATGAAACATTAGTTATAGTTTTGGTCAATTATTACTGACCCTTTCTAAAAGGAAGTAGAACTATTTAACGATTAACACAAAAGATTAATATCAAAGCAAACAAAAGCAGATTGAAAGAGTTTTGACTTCCCATTTCTAAGGTTCAGTGAATACAGCTTGATTTGCTTGATCTGAGCTGGGTGTGTGGTGTATCAGTCCCCTACAAATCAGAACAGTTCACAGAATGACATATTTTAAAACCTGTTTTAGTGGGACTAAATGAAATACACCACAGCCTTTCACTAAGTGATCCTGTTTTTGTAATTGTTAGAAGCCAGTTGAGGCAAAAGTCTCATATTAGTATATGTTTAGTTGAATGATTGCATAGACACAATTCTTTATCAATGAGTTATCCCTGATCAGATGGTACTTCTGAGAACTTAAGACTGATACAAAAGTAGGTGATGGAGGATAAATCTTGACTGTCTCTGATCTTCTTGTCACCTGATTGAAGTTTCTCACACAAGGCCACCTATCCTGTACCATCCTCCCGTTCCTCTCTCCCCTTATGCTCTGCACTGCAACAGGCATAAATATTTATGCAGGTATGTGACACATATTAGATTGCAATACTTCAGGCTGTTCCCTGTTCTCTATTCACAGCTGTCACGCTGCCAGCTATCAGGGAGCTATGGGGCTACTGCACCTTGTCTCCACGCCTACACCCAATCCATTCTAAATCACTGCCATTGTAACACACACACACACACCTTTCGAACAAAGGGCAAGCTCTGCATCTGCCAAGGACACGGGCCTAATAAGGGTGAAGTACGCAGCTCTGGGTTGTGCTCTGATGAGGATTGTTGTCTTCATGCCTGTAACTCTTCTTCCCATATACACTGTACATATTCTTCCTCCCCGTGCATTACTGCATTGTTGCGACTTGAAACAGATGCTGTCATTGCTTGACTGTGCCAAATAAGGGTTTGGGCATTCATCTTTTTAAACTGTATGAGTGGATATTATGTGAGATAGGAGGAGGTGGAGAAATAGAGATTGAACTTCCAGTTTGGAATTTTGAGTGACATGGGGGAGGGAGAGAGAAAGTATTCTGCTGAGGAAAGTAAATGAATGAATGAATAAAGTGACCAAAACTAGGAGTGGGAGGGGTAAAGGTTATATAATTTACCCTAATCTCACAGTATCAAAGTCTCTTAGATTCTGTCATTTGCCTCATTAGCCACTCTTTGTTGGAGAAAAGGAGCAGATTTCATGGAGGATTTGGAGAATGCCTTTGGTTCTGTCCAAGTTGCTTACACGGAGCCGAAAGTTAGTTTCATGGCTGGTGACATGTAAGCTGTCAAAGCTTTTCCTCTGTGACTCAAAAATATCTCCCAAGCTACAGAAGGCCATTCACGGTATAAACACACTGATGTCTGATCCACTGATTCATTTGTTCAAGCAGATAAGGACAGGACTCTCTGCATAAGCACAGACTGAAGTGCCCTTGGCGGTTTTCACAGAGGCTTCATACCAATTACTCCTGTACCACCTCCAGTTGCAGGACAACTAAAGCATATACATTGCATGTTTGACAATAATAATAGTACTGCTGCACACTGTATAAAAACACCTATTATTCTTTTTTAGAACACGTACACACACACATATATGTATATATATATTCTAAGTTTTATTCTCCTTGAATGACTTCCCTTTACTCTACACATCTATTGTAGACTTTGTGAGTTAGCAGTGTGGCCTACTGGCCGCCAATATATTGTTATAGTGGCAGGACAGTTATTGTGCCCAGGGTTTATATCACATTCTAATGGAGCAAGGCTATGAGTTAAGGGCGGTACGCTTTTAAACCAGGGCTGTTAAATCACTGTTCAGATGACTTCATTAGCAGGACAGGACACATGCTGAGACACTTGTGTCTGCACACACAAACCCACACACACATATACGTCACTACCTTGACGGTGGAGAATGGGGCCAGACAGGAGGGAGAGTGGATTTACACAGGTGTGTGTGTCCTTCTTTGTCACCTGTCACTTCAGTTCCTTCAGCATGATGGCTCATCCATCATCTGCAGATTGAGCTTTTCAGCAGAAACCAGACTGATTAATTCTGTAGGACCCCCAGGGTTGACTGGTTGACTGGCTGACCTGACTTCCAGGCGGGCTTGCCTTTTGAATGTGTTGATAAATGATTTCTGTGTTAGCTAACTTTTTTAGTTTACTTATTTGCTGACTGCATGGTGGACTGACTCTCTAATTGGTACAAATGATGTAGCACTTTGTGGAAAGATTTGCTGGATTGGTGAGAAACTAAATTATCGTTTCACTGAACAACATGGAGTTTCACTGTCCTGTTCAGTGTTGTCCTGCTTTGATGAATGACAGGTCTCAAAAATGGATTACAGGCTAGATGATGGACTGATTGGAGAATAACAGGATGACTGTTTGCTGTGCCTCATGCATTTCCTGTATGTGTTAATGTATATAGATATATATATATATACATACACACACACATACACGTTTTTTTTTTAAGTTGCTTCTTTGCCTGGTCATTTATTTCCTAACTCTTTTGCAAAAATATATATATAAAAAAAAAATTCACCAAAGATTCGTAGTAATTGAAAAGATTTCAAGTTGTTTTGAAGGTGTTAAGCACTGAGTGATTCAAATCGAAGTGCATCTCGTCTTCTGCTATGGATCCACAAACGTATCATCATTTGTCATTGACGTTAACTCTGTGTTACTATTTGGATTGTGTTAGAAGGTCATTGTGTGTCAAAATATTTTACACAGTTTTTCTCTTCAATCCAAAGAAAAACAAAAACACACCTTTGAAAAAAGTATGGAGCATTGTCACAGACAAAAGTCACACTTTAACTGTCATCTGCCAAGGTGACTTTTTGAATCATTTTGCTGTGCCTGTATGTCAGAGAAGGTCCTCTGACCTGGTTGATAAGGGACAGCCAGCAATGAGGGATGAAGTTTCAGGTGTCACAGGCCACGCTTCCACTCTATCATATGGACCTAGTATCATCCAAGGACATCCAAGCTTAAATCTTCTGGTTCTAGTGCTCCAGGTGGCCCTTCTCAAAACTATTATCAGAAAATGCAAGGACTTCTTACATTAGCCAGAAATAAACATTGAATTGTAGCATGTGTTAATTTAACATCTGATTTTGTGGTCTGCACAATTTTATAACAATGTAACAATAGCAGTAACAGAGTGCTAGCAGCAGTGACTCCCAGATTTTATTGTTTGATATTGTGACTACAGTGTAACTACTGAACACTAAAGCATTTCCTCCGCATTTCCTCAATGTTTCAGTTACCCCTCAGGTCCATAACAATAGCAGTTTGTGGAAAAATGCCAGTCTATGGCGTTCTCTTGCTTGAGCGGCTCCTTAAATTGCAGCGATAGACGCTTGTGCTTTCAGGAAGTGGGCAATTGCCATCTGTTCCTGGGCGCTGCCATATGGTGGGCTTTTTTCTCAGGGAATAAAATAAAAACAAATATGTCAGAATGTTCGTCTTTCTCCATGGATGCTGATCAACCTGGGGAAAAGCTGGATCTGAGTGTGTCTGGATTAATAGTCTTTTACGTTACGCTTCGGGGAATGAAGGAGTGTGTGCTCATGGTTGGTGGAGCTTTGTGTAGGTATATGTGTGTGTGATTTTTGTGACACCAGACTTTCACATATATATGCGTGGAATTACTTCCTGAATCATTTATCTGGCTTTAAGGGTTGTGTTACCACACAGTTTTGAGCAGTTGGTGGCAGAGTCTTAGATGTGTTAAACAACACAGGAGAAAAGAGCTTCAAGGTTAGCCAGAGTGACATTTCATGGTTGCCACTGCCAGAGAAACAAGAAAAGATGCTCTCAAGCCATCATCAGGCTCTCTATCTTGCGAGGCCTGGAATTCAAAAGACTTGTCACTTTTGAAAATCAGGAGAGTGTAATGTGCCATTGAAGAAGAGCTTCTTTCTTCTTGCGTTGATCCCCTTGTGTGTCCCTTCCTCTGACTGACAGCTAAGGATGGGAGTTTGTGTTGCTGAAGAGAGAATACATCTTTTGTCTACTAGGTTATACATGCCGCGTTTTGTCTTCGCTACCCCTGGACAGCAATGACACATTGAGGTTTTCATTAGCCGTAAGCAGGTGGCGAAGGAACGGGACAAACTTGTGCGCATAAGTCTGTTTTCATCATTGTCTGTGTGCATGTGCATCTGCAATGAACCAGCTTGTACACTGTAGTGTGGATGGGATACATGTGTCTGCCGCCATGTGTGTGAATGCTCACCATTACATTTTAGTGTGTGTTATACTTGGAGGTTTGTTCCAAAGGCGAATAAATCACTGATGCCTGGGATAAGGCCGTGGCCCCTCCTCAAACTGCACAGACAAGCTGAGAGGCTCATTAATCAAACGACCAGTCACAGATGTGATGGCTTCCACACAAACCGCCAGCAGACTGTGAAAGTCACATCCAACAGAGTCAACTGTCAGCCAGGCAGGCAGGCTACACTTTTCTCCCCACCCTGCTCTCTTTCCCTTCTGTTGTATTTATCTCTCACTCCCTCTTTACCTCCCCTCACCTCCAGCATGAAGCCTCAGTGTGATACATCTGAAATATTTGTCTTGTTTCTCTAAAAACGATCTCAAGGGTCAAGGAAAATCCATCTTCTTAGAGTGGTCATGGTCAAAGCAGTCTAGAGACGCATCAGTCATTACTCTACATGCTCTGCTCCACGTAGTTGCAGTGCAGTTAATGAACACCTTTTTCTCTGACCTGACCTGTACAGATTCTTACGTGACGTAAACACATTTAAGTTCATTCTGTGTATGAAAGTTAAAATTGGGGCAACAAACTGGATTTGAGGTAGGAAGGTGGTGTGAGGGTCAACACCACTGGTTCAAAGCAAGATGACTCTCAAATCTCAGGGTGGAGTTTAACTTTTCTCCATGTGCTTGCATTTTTTTGTCCAGATACTCCATCTACCCACCACAGTCCAAAAACATGCATGTTAAGTTGATCACGATGCTACATAACTCATAGTTGTAAGTGTGAATGTACATTGTCTGTGCTGTGTGGCCCTGTGATGGACTAGGAACCTGTCTGGGGTGTACCGTACCCCTCACCTCTCTTGACCCTGTATGGAATTGAGGAAGATATAGAAAATGGATAAGGAATATCTCTGTGTTAAATTTAGATGTTGGAAATAATAGGTAGACCAGTACATGGTGTTGGGTCAATGTTTGTGCTGTATCTATACACAAACAAAACATAATATATATATATATATATTTTTTTTTTTTTACTTAGCTATACAACATTTAGAAAGTGCATGCCTCCATTACTGGAGTGCATTCATGTAAATTATTTTTCAGTCCTTTTACATACAATTTCATATTTTTCAGCCTAGACTCTTACTATATAAAATCTGTTTACATCATTTAAGCAATTATTGCTACAAAGCACAACGTCAGACTTCACTGACAAATTGTGCTGATGCCACAAGGCAAGCTTAGGAAAGGGATTATGAGGTTATCCCTTATGTCGCCTTACTTCACCTGACCTCTTAAATTCCTCTCTTAAAACTGCAACTTAACATAATTTCATAATATAAATAGCAACCTCTGTGAATGTTCCAAATTGAAAGCTGAGGTGGATGAATAGTGGGAGAGATTCTAATACCAGAGCTAAATGAAAATGCTACATAATCTACAGCAAAGCCCTCCAAGGATGGATAGAAAGGCTGGATAGAACAGGGATAAGACAAAGCCACCCGCTCCTGATTAAAAATGGCAAGTCCCAAGGCTCCTCAAACACTCCGGAGTATTTGATGCTGCAAATAGTGACAGTATTCCACACAACAATAGGAAGCAATGCTTTTGTCTTCTCTGTGGGTTGTGGGGTAAGAATGTATGCCGTTGTGTTGCCAGGATTTTGACAGTGATGCCCATAAGGTTGGAGCAGTGTAATGTTGAAATACATTGAAATAATTAAATAAATTAAATAATGAATTAAATTAAATGGTTATTCAGTCACTATATTGCTTAACACTTAGTATCAGTTAATGTGACAGTGCCCTGAAACTTTAAAATACTCACTGAATGGAATATTTTCAGACTTCCCAAATAAAGTGATTATGATAATCATAAATTATCCTGGTACATCTGAAACTGTTTGTATCTCAGTGCCATCTGAGCTTTAATCATGACATCAAGCACAGTTGTAGACATACATCAGTTACCTTCTGCAACATCATAATATAACAAACAACATAACATAACAAGAACAAAATAATAATATTGCATCTTGGTCACTGAAATGCTTTGCTTACTTGTCACGCATGCAGTATTTTAATCTTTTATCACCATAATCACTATAACTGTGTTGGCTTTGGTGCAGATTTTTCATTCATATTCTAAATTTCCACTCGTTTGTCAGCTCTGTACACAAAATAATGTCATATTTTGCCCCTAGAAGCAACTTTGTCAACCAGTTTTTGTAGACTGAGGTTCTTTTCAGGCTCTGGTCGACTGACACTTTTGACATGTTTCCTCCTGATTTATAGAAATGTTTTTTGTTTTTTTTTTAGTTGGCTGCAACAGCCCATTGTCAAGATATTTTTGTTCTTTTTCGCTCTTCGTTGTGCCATCTTTATTCAGACCCACCAGAGACAACAATGAGTTAAACTTGTAGCCTTGGTTGCTTGTTTGATGATCAAACTGGAGGATTACACACTGAAACTAATTATTAATATAGAATGTAAGTTCTGAATTTTTAATGCTCTTGTTCTTTGTGTTTTTTTATGCATAAATGTAGCCTGGGGGTTACAAACACCATTCAGTTGAAGAATATTTTGTCTGTCAGCAGCCAAATATCAGAATATATTTGCAATACACTGAGTCCCTTGTATTCTCAGTGGGGATAAGTCACTCTGGAAAAGTGCATTTAATTTAGGCATTTGTGTGTTTGTCCTCCTGTGTTAGATATTAGAGGTTTTTCTTGATGGTGCATTATGGGGTTACATCCTGTCGCCAGGCTCATTAGCCCGTTGGTGGGGCTCAACCAGCCACAGCCAATCGTTGCTCTCGACTTGGCTCTGAAATTTGCATGTAGTCCAGGAAGAGATAATTAGAGGGATCTCTGCCTGTCACTGTTAATCTGGGACTTACTGAAGGGCTGTGACGCCGACATGCTGATGGACACACATGTCTACACACACACATGGTGGGATGTCATACATGTGTACACACATTGAAATCCGATACATGCACACACACACACACGCACGCGCACACACACACAGGTTCAGAAAGAAACTGAGCACCTGCATACACACTAAGTGGATATGCACAAGCTAACAGATGGAAACACCGTCTCTGTCATCTTCCCTTTCCAACTCTGAATGAGTTTTTAAAGCACTATTTTTGACTTCTGACCAGTTGTCTTTTTTGTCACCTTTCTTACCTCTTATCCTGCAGCCCATAACGGTAAAATATATCAGTCTCTTCTGTGCTGGTATGTGGATGATAACGTGTTGATTCAGTGGCTGTTTACACCAGTTGTACAACGCTGTTGACAGAGGTATTAGATTCCTGTTCAGATAGACTGTGTGCTTCTTGCTTCCCAAACAGGCAGAATGCTCAGTAAGCCTTTTGAACAAGCCCAGCTGTCACCCCGATACACACTGCTCTTTCTTACACACAAACACCCCACATACATCAATACAAAGACATCCCAACAAACATGTACATGTGCTCATACGCTGGCACGTCCCCAGCTACACACATGCTGAAAACCCACACATCGCTGACTGGCAGGCCTCCTGTTTCCCCATAATTCCGACTGATTTACTCAATCAATCTCACTTGGATAGTTGCTAAAGCGTTGACTAATATTAAGAGTAGAACATGCGACAATTAAAACATCCTTCAGGTAATTACAGAGCTGGTTTAGCAGCAAACAGCTGAAGCATTTTATATGTTCAGCATGTTGCCTGTGTGTTTTATTTGTACCTGTTTGAAATTTAATCAGGGGAAATGAGGTACATCTGCAAATGTTCCCACTGTTAATGCACATGTCACATATTATGTAAAATATCACATCATTAGCTGAATGTGTCTATGCAAATATTGACTCTCCTCATCTAATTGCATTTCATACAGTTTTTCACCATGTACAAAAAAAAAAAAGGCTGGTGGCTTTTCATGTACATGATGAAGGGAAGCTTGGATGGATGTTCATGTCATTACAAAGCATATTTTCTAGTCCTTTTTGAACACTCAGGACTGCTAAATGGTGCATGTTGAGAGAGAGGTTGAGTACCATTGCCTGACCTCATCTTTCCCACTCTGTGACCCTGTGTCACCACTGATAGCACATAATAGTTGACACTTGACTTTAGGGGCTCTTTACGTGACAAGAGAGCCCAAGGTCCTGGATTCAGTCATCTTTGAACTGTGCATCTCTAACCTTGGTGATGCAGCCTTCACTAGGCTTGTTTCTACTCTTTATTTTCCATTTTTCACCATTCCATCTCTCTTCCTCTGTCATTTTTGTCTTTTCTGAGTACACACAAGTAATCATACACACAACATAAAGACATTTCTGTGTAGAACTGAAATAGTCTCTATCACCCTTCCACCCCTGTCGCATTAAAGGTGCATGTGAAGGTTCACTTATCTTGACACTTTTGTCTAAATGCAGCAGCAGATAACACTCTTACTAGAAACAGACCTTGCTGGTCAATATCCTCTTACCCTTTCAAGCAGCTCTCTTGTCCTACCACCGCATGCATTCAATATCAGTGTCCAAATAATACCGATAGCTACCAGTACAGATCAGCATCCTTTAGACCTATATCAAACAAATTTAGATTGTCTGTATTGATTCCTTTTTGCTAATTCTAATATGGGCACACACTATAGGAGTCACTCCACCTGCTTTTAGGTAGACCATAGAAATAAATCTCTTGTCTCTTGTAAAAATGAATATTGGTATCACAGTTTGATGTTCCATATATACTTATGACTGGAATTTAAACTCTATTGTTTTCTTA
Organism: Arrhamphus sclerolepis; assembly: GCA_037176975.1. Lineage (NCBI taxonomy): Eukaryota > Metazoa > Chordata > Actinopteri > Beloniformes > Hemiramphidae > Arrhamphus > Arrhamphus sclerolepis. The sequence goes on along the minus strand of JBAMYA010000024.1, from coordinate 9,791,202 downwards.
CAGATTACCGAGGCAAATCTTTAACATATCCCATACTTTAGACAACAGTATACTGTATTAACAATACAGCATGTATGATTTTTTTTTTTTTAAGTACCGGTATGTGTAGTGTGTGATGTGTTATATGGAGCACAATGTCCACAAGCTTTCTATCCATCCATCCATTATCTATATCCGCTATTTCCTGTGCAGGGTCACGGGGGTCTGCTGGAGCCTATCCCAGCTCAC
>JBAMYA010000024.1:9763400-9773695 GCA_037176975.1 Arrhamphus sclerolepis | reverse complement strand
TGCCTTTCGCCCGAAGTGAGCTGGGATAGACTCCAGCAGACCCCCGTGACCCTGCACAGGAAATAGCAGGTATAGATAATGGATTGATGGATGAAAGCTTACAACATAGTCTGTTGTCTAAAAAGAAAAAAAAAAAAACTTCTCAGAGACTTTCACAATAGGTTTGCTTATTCTTTCTTATTATGGATGAATGTAATAGTTTCATATTTTTTGGTGATGGTTAGGGGAGATGTCTAGTTTAATTAGAATTGTTATACACAATAGGATGAAACAGGGTCAAAGTTTGGTAATGGCTTATGTTTAAAACATACTTTTTCTTTGTTTCTTTTTTACAATTCTCCCTCAAAAACACTAACACCTGGAATTCCTGTTCAAGACACTAAATGATGTTGACTTGGTTTATAGCTGAAAGTCCACTGATGAACAAACTGATTAGCAGGTTGTCATTGTGATGAGCACATGAGCAAACATGCAAAACAGGCAGATATTACACTGAAAAGAAAAAAAAGGATTCTTCCATCCATAAAGTATTGCATTGTGGTGTATTTTAGCATTTTATTTTGGTATTGTACATTCTAGAATGTTCTCAAATAGCACCATAGCAATATTGGCAACTTGTTTCAGTAGCTTCCCTTAAGAACCCATCGTTTAGAGGAAACCTGTGACCAACAGAACTGTATGGAGGTGGTCACAGGATGCCAAAGAAAGTCTGTTAGGGGTAATTTTGAGGCTACAAGCTGTGAGCCACATGGAGATGACATCAGTGCCATGACTTAGTGTTGCATCCCCACCAGAAAAATGAGGTGCTTCACCAATAGCAAACCCCGGATGACCAGTGACCTGAAAGAACTGCTCAACAGAAAAGAATAAAAAAATGCCTTCAGGAAGGGAGATGGGGAAATATTTAAGTCAGTACAAAAAAACAACTTAACGTCATGATTAGAGAGAAGAAGCAGGTGTACATTGTCCTGCTGGAGCTTGCTCTCCATCTTTTTCCTGTATAAGATGTTTGGTCAGAAATGATGGAAAACATCAAATGCTTCAAGCAGGAGGAGGATCAGGTAGATGAAAGTCTGGGCAGAGCCAGTAAACTGAACACATTCTTCAGTAGGTTCAGCTCAGAAACAATTCAATTCAATAATACATTATTAATCCCTGAAGGGAAATTATATGTTGCAGTAGCTTTCATTCCACTTTTATTTAAGTTTCTTCAAAGAGTCATTATAGATGGTTAATAGCTGTGGGCAGGAAGGATCCCCTGTACCGGACCTGTGCGGTAACAGATATGAAGAAGCTTACATTGTATACATCACATACATTACAAGCTCTGAATCCTCCTCTCCTGCCCTTAGCCAAAGCTATCATCCTCCATCAACTCATAGCTTCCCTTACACACCTCAAGTGTCTCACCTTCAACATCAGTCATATATACTGATATCTCCACACTCACCTGAATGACTGACTACTTGAAGAACAGAGCACAGTTTGTGAGGGTTGTTTGTCTTTACCTCATGGGGACTGTGTTCTCACCGTTGTCTTGTCATTGTCTCCAACCACATCTAGAGATGCTGGTGCCTCCTCTGCCTCCTGTTTCACCTGTTTGTCACTGGCAGTCAGGTGAAGAGGCAGGTGGAGAGACTGAACAGGAACCAGGCTGCAGATTCATATGGTATCAGCCCCAGAGTCTTGAAGGGCTAGCCAGCTATGTATCTTACACTAGCTATGAAAGATTCTACTACACGTCTTTAACCTCAGCCTGAGCCAGGAGACGTTTACCTTGCTGTGGAGGGCGTCGTGTCTTGTTCCAGTATAAAGGAAATCTCACCCATTTGTGCTTAATGACTATAGACCTGTTGCCCTGACATCACAAATTGTGAAAGTCCTGGTGAGACTTTTTATTGTCTCTCCTGAGTAAGCCAATAAGTCCCTTTCAGGACCCACTGCCGTTTGCTTATCATCAAAGGGTTGGAGTTGAAGACACCTTCATACACCTCCTTCAACAAACCCACTGTCATCTGGATAAAGCAGGCAGCGCTGTGAGGATCATTCTTTGATTTCTCCAGTGCTATTACAATGTTAGATTCTCCAGAAGACACAGGTAGGTATCTCCACACTCACCTGGATGACTGACTACTTGAAGAACAAAACAGTTTGTGAGGGTTGTTTGTCTTTACCTCATGGGGACTGTGTTCTCACCGTTGAACTGGAGATGCAACACTGATGCTGCGTACAAGAAGGGACAGAACAAACTGCACTTCTTGAGGAAGGTTAGGTTCTTCATTGTATGCGCATTGCATATCTGCTATACATTTATTGTGTTTATTGAGTACAATCTCATCTGCAGTTATCTGGGTAGCAGCATCCAAACCAATGACATAAAAAAAGATCCAACTGATAAAGGAGGCACACTCTGCTCTGAACACTGTTCTGGATCCCATAGAGCTGATTATGCAAAGAAGGATGTTTCATAAAATGAAAAACATAATGGACAACACTGAGCATCCTCTTCACAATACAGTGATTCAGCAACAGAATATCTTTAGCAGCTTTTTCAGATTCACTGCAACAAAGGCTGCTACAGTAGACCCTTCCTGCTCACAGCTATAACTATCTATAATGGTTATACTTTTCAGTTAACTTAAATATTGGCAGTGAATGCAACAATGAGGATTGATGAAGTATAATTTGAATTTAATTTATTGGATTTTTCTATCTGTTTGCCCCTATCATCCACACTACAGAAAAAAAAAAAAACTGTTTTCACCAGCAGGCGCATGTCCAATTTACACAGAGTACATACAGTTATGTGACTTTAGGACTTTCAGGTTTGTCATGAAGGACAGAAGTTATTTCTGAATCTGGGGTCAGAATACTCATCTGGAAACACTTAAAGTGATTTATTAAATCAGAGAATTTCACAAGAGCTCTAAGACTACACAAGACACACAAAATATGGTTTCATACCTTATGTTGTGCACATGTAGTCTTGAGATCTTGTGAAATTCTCTTACTTCATATATCACTTTAAGTTGGTGTTCTTCATTAAAAAAATCACACTTCTTCTTCTCAGTAACGTTAAGCATAACCATGGAAGGAATTCAGGAGGCTTTGCTCAGTTCATTCTGTTTCCTGCAACTGAGGAGCAGTAAAATCCAACAAAAGACACATGCAGATATATTTGCCTCAAATAAATGCAGACGGCTGGGGCTGACGGCTAAGAGGAGCACTGGTCCTGGTGGTGTATGTTACCCCTACTCTAACCGGAGATGAATTTCACCCTGCACCTACATACACTAAAAACCTCTGCTTGTACTTCCAAAGACACATACACACACACATGGATGGGTGCTTATTTGAATTCATTTCAACTCAAATCAGTAATACTTTATTAATCCATGAGGGGAAGTTATATGTTGCAGTCGTTATTATTGTCATTATATACATTTTGTCAGAGTTTTTCTTTATTTCGTCAACATTGAAGTCAAGCATTATTGTTTATAAAAGACTGACTACTGATGTAGTGCTTAGATGTGGAAATGTGAGGGGTAGTTGTGAGTAGTTATGATATCACTGCTCATCTATGTCAGAGATAGCACAGCTCGAACCCTTAGGAGCAGCTGACCCGTGTTCAACTTCTGTTGACCAGACAGAAATTAATGAATAACTCATAAATCTATCACATTCAGGGGCGTGAAACCTTTGTAATTTAGATTTCATCATTATTTTGTCATAAAATGTGATCTGATCTTCATCTAAGTCACGATAACCGATCAGTGTACTTGAACTAATAACACACAAACATTCATAATGCCGTGTGTCTTTGTTGAACAAACCCTTTCACTTCTCATGGTGCTGGAGGAAAAAGTAAGTGAACTCTTCTAGTTAATAGCTGATGGAATGTACTTCGGCAGCAATGACTTCAAGCAAGAACTTGATAGTTGTGGATCAGACCTGCACAACATCCAGTAGGAATTTTTGAGCATTCCTTATTACAGAACTCTGTCAGATCAGGCACATTTGTAGGATATCAGAAGTGATCATCTCCCTTGATGTCATTCTGTAGCATCTCTGTAGGGGTTAAGGTCTGCATTTTTATACTTTCTACACACTTTGGAAATTCATTTTTACCTTGATGAGGGCAAATGGTCCAAGCTTTGAGGCAGTGAAAGAAGTCTGAATTATTTGGCTCCCTGCACCATAGTTCCCCGCTGGGATGATGTGTAAATGTTGGCAGGCTGTGCACGTTTTGTGCCATACATGGATGCCTGACCACTTTGAGATTACTTTGTATTGCTTTGATATGTCCTCAGACGGTTCACATCAAAAAACTCTACCTAATGAACAAACCTAAGTATATTCATTCATACTTTATATACGCTTCTTTGTCTATAGATGAAACTGTACTATGTAAATGTTTTAAAGTACAACTAGACATTCTAAAAGTAGCCTCATGTCTTAGGAGTCTTAAAAACCTTTTTTTTTTTTTTTCTTAAGTTGTCAAGTGACACCTGCACTCCTTCTGTCAGATATGAGTTTGCTGGTTGGACAGAAAGTAATGGTGTGAGGTATAAACGGATTTAATGGTCATAGGCCAAATGAGGTGCAATGTACAGTTTCATAAACCCAATTTGGTAGAAAGAGAGGAGCATTCCTTCCTGTACATCACCGCATCTTTAGCTCCATCTCTGTCTCTCCCTCCCTTCTTTAACCCACGGCTAAACCTGTCAGCTCACTGTAGCAGAGAATTTTCCAGTAGTTCTTCAACATCTCACTCTCGCCCTGCCTGTCAAAGACCGCTGAGGACCGAGAGAGAGCAACAAGATGCCTTTCACAGAGCAGAGAGTTCACCTCTCAGGTAATCCTATAAAAAGCCAAGGTGAGGTGCACCTCTGCCTCCTGCTCATTATAGCGTCTTTACCCTGCAACATAGACACTGCTCTCTTTCTAGAGGTATATTGGGATGGTTGTGCATGGGGTGTGGGGGTGGGGGGAGTTAGGCAGGCGGGGGCAAAGAGACAGGGGAAAGGGAGACCTTCTCACTATGCACACAAGGTTTGTGCGTTACATCGCATGCACCACATCTGTTAGATTTTTTTTGTACCTCTCCTCCTTCTTCTCCCTCTCTCTCTTATTTTTCTCTTTTTCTCTCTATATCGCTCCCTCCCTTTCCTCCACTCCCCTCTCGGTTCCTTTTTTAATCTTTTATTCATAGCTTAGCAGGTAATGAAAAATTTATGCCCTGAGTCTGGCATTGAAATAAATGCAAAACGAAAACAGAAGCAGTTTATACTGACAGTCTGAATATCTCTATCTAGAACAAGGCTGCTCGCTGCAAATAAGGAAACCTGGTGCTCTTCTGTTTAATCTGCCGTGTAAATGATGCTTTGTGGCTTTCTGTGAAGCCAAAAGATTAGTGTGTTTTGTTTTTCCTTTAGTCTCCTCCTTTTGTCTTACCAGAGGGGAGGGAAGTGGACACTTTTTCTAGGTAGCATGTCTCAGATTTTCCAGTACCTCTCTCACCACACCTCTTAACCCCCCACCCACCCTCCACCTCCACACCCCACTACCCCTACTAAATCCAATCCCCTTTCCCCTCACAACCCCACCCCACCCCACCCCCAAATGACTTGTTTTCCAGTAGCCGATCAAAGTGGGCACGATGTTAGATATGTTGTTCTACGTGATGGTTCTCTGTATTCTCAGGTGTATTCCCAAGCACAGCATGTTGGTAATGTGTGCATGTGTGTGAATATAAGCCCCACTTTAGCACAAGCTTTAAAGTGCCCAGCCTGGCTTAAAAACATATTCTTACATACCGATACACATATGCCCGCTGGCCCTTATGGCTCATAAAAGGGTCTATCTCTCTTTGGAAGTGTTACACAGAGGCTAACTCTTCCCACAAGCTCTGGCATATTGCTGATGTTGGTTTTAGAAGTGTTATCCCTCACTTCATCGACTCTGGACCCTTAATTTTAAAACACTGTTTGATGGCACCCCAACAACTAATATGTTTTTAAAAAGAAGTACTATGTAAGGAAAAAAAGAAAGAAATTGTCATACCATGCTTTTTTCATTAACTGTGTCGAGACCCAACAGAGTGAATAAAGGCATGCACATAAACTTGACTGTATATTGCACACCTGCGCGCGTGTGTGTGCATATTTGGTGCATTGTGAAGTCCTGCTGTCAGCTGTAATGATGTGTTGTGGTAGAGTGCTGAGAGTGAAGGGGCCTCCTTGGCCTCAGCAATGGATCTAACTACTGATCTGATATTCTTTGACAGTGAAGGAGAAGGAGAGACAGAGATCTAGAGATGGAGGAGGGAGGGTGAAGAGCAAGACCTGATTTAGGCCAGAGAGGAGGGATGACAAGAAGTTTTAGACAAGAGAAAAAACAGTCAGGAAAGTTACAGCTATGGACAAGACTGAGCTAAAAGAATAGGGAATTAGTAGTTTACTGCACAGGTGCTCTTCTATAAGCCAAATGTGCAGTTCCTTCGACCATTAACCGTATTGGAGATGAGGACATGGTCATCTTGACGTGTTTTGACTACCTCTTCAAATCATTGACTTTGGCATTGAGCTCTCAAAATTTTGGACCCAGAAGTGACCATATTTGGATGATAGGGAGGAACATTGCGTTGTAAGCTGATGAGTAATAACTGTCAAAATCAATCACAAACTGCCAGTTACAAACCAACACAATAAGAACAAAGTTGCTTCCCCAGAACTAACGTTTACTTTAATATGAAATAATTCCCATAAGGGAAACCAATATACTGCTCATGAAGGGAACTGAATTAGAATTTCATGACACAAGTTTATACTTTTTGAATGGGGGCCTATAGAAGTCAGAGACATTTTGAAGCCAGCACTCATTAGTGCTAAGTGACAGTGCATGTTTAGGCATTTCATTGTGATATTGCTTACTACAGCAAAACTTAAACCAGTTACCCTGCTCATTTTTAGCAGAAATGTGTGTCTTTCAAATATTAGACATGCACTGGTTAACCTGTTATCATCGTTGGTGTCATCTCTGAATAATGCCCCTAGTGCTTTTCTGCAGTTTTTCACAGCAGCAACCTGAGTGGATTGGAACTACAACACAAGCGTAAAGTGTTAGTCATATGGACTAACAAACACACCCATGAGTGGTAGGTTATCTTAGTATTCCCCCAGTTTTCTGAAATCACAGAGACAAAAAATAAATAAATAAATAAATAAAAAAACAGAGCTGTTTAGTCGTTCTTCCATCAAGACTTTACCTACATTGATTAGCTACAGTAACAATCTTTCTTTTTTGTGTCTGAGTCAAATGAGCTAAATTTTCTACTGCTCATCCACAATTTCTTCAACACAATACAGCATGCCTGTAACAACACATAGTGTTGATACAGGCAGTTTAGATGAGGAGTAAAGTAATATTTTCAGCTAATTTCATCCACCATGACTATGTTTTATTCAACCACTGCACTGCTGACACTTTAGCATGAAATGTTATGGCATGACATGATGTGGTGACAAAACTGAGACTGGATAAGAACTTTGATGATTGTAACCTCACTTGATGTCATGTCTCAAGAAAAGTTCATTTTCATTGGAGCATGAATGGAAAAGTGAGACATGTCTGAATAACTGAATGTTTTCTCTTTAACAGATGGATTAAGCTGTTCATTTTATATTTTAAAATCTGAAAAGGACTTTAAAGAGTGGTTATATGTGTACATATAGATGGGTTAAGTGTGTGTTTTTGTGTTATGGTTCTGCCCCAGTGCCAGGGTGCCAGTGTTTGGCAGAGCAAGGCAGTATGTATTGGGGGTGAGTCACCCAGCAATTAAATGAAGATCTCTAATTGGCTGCTTCAAATTAGGGTCAGCTGCTGAAAAGAGAAGAAAGGTTTGTTGCTCTGGCTTTAACACACTCATAAAACGCTGGTGTGTACACATGTTGCACGCGTGTACTCACACTCACGTACACAAATACACAAACATGCACAGCTCCTGAACAAAATTCAATTATTAATGGACTGATTGCTCATGTGCAGCTTCTCTGGGAATCTGAACCTGCCACACTGAATAAAATAAAACCACTGCTTTACATTTTCATTATACCAGGTCATGTTTTAAATTGCAAATGTATCTCAAAAATCCACCATTGCCCCTCCCTCCTTAGCCCCCCCATTTTTCCTTGCTGTCTCACTACAGCAACCCACTCCACTTTCAACACTCCTCCTCCTTGTCCCTTTCTTTTACATGTATCCCTTCATGTGTGCAGACACACATTAACCTACACACATGGACACTTTACTGCCACAGTTTTTGTGTGTGTGCGCTTCTGTGTACGGCCACCATTAAGCAGTCTTATTAAAGATAGAGGCTGTGTGTGCTTGTGAGAGAGAGGAGTTTGTGCGCATGAGGAAGTGCTTCTGGGCCACAGCGGAGCTCCTTCGCTTATTTGCAATCAGGTCAGACAGACAGCACAGCCACATACACCACTGTCACCTCCCTCAAGACCTTCCTTTCTCTCTCTTCTCTCACGATCCCTCTCTCTTGTCTCTCCTCCCCTTCTCCTTCCCCCTCTTCTGGGTTGTTCACCAGCACCAGCAAAATAGCACATGAGTTGGATATCTCAATTAGCTCCTTCGTAATATGCAATACAGTCCTCTTTGTTCTGCCATCTCGCAATGTCTTTTCCTCTCTGGTGCCCTAGCCCCCTCTCAACACCACCCCACCACCCCATCCCACCCCCTCGCCTCTTAATTTTCCATTTCTAATTTACCTCTGTGTATTTGATCCTCACATTGGTTTCCCTTATCCTTTGTAGATTAACTTTAGACCAAAGTACCAGTTTCACTATCCAACAATTTTTGATCAAATGTTTTTTTTCAGGAGATCCCTTGTCAATGAAATCACCAGGTTATGTCTTTCTTACGCTAGCACTTTTCCCCTCTTATAGCCACACTGCAACTTCAAACCACTCATTTCCTCTTATGTTTATTCCAATCAAATTTCTGGGACTGTTGCTCTTGGAAATTTAAATTGCATGTCCTCCTGTGAACCAAAAGAATTCCTCCCATGAAAGACCAACATTACATCAGGCGTTTTCAACTGTAGAGATGGCAGAAATCTGGAGAAAAGGAAGTGGCCCTAGCTCCTATGTCAGTATGTCATTTCATAAAGCTTCTTTGCTTATGTTCTCCAAAGGTTTTACTGTTATTACTACTAGTACTTTTAAATGCTTCTTTGGGTTAAGTGTATAGGGATGAACTGGGTAACTCCATTTTTCAGCATGTTTACGAGTAAACATATATGTGTGTCTTTGGTTTTTGTAAGCACAAACCCCTCTCTCTCAATCTCTCTTGAGTGAGGGTGTTCATAGTGGGGACAGAGAGGCTCATGGGAGTTGTGCTAAGGGCTATAGTATCACACGCCACTGTCTCTAAGGGCACACTGTCTATGCACGGGGCCACATATGCAAACTGCCACAGTGGGGTTGTGTGTGAGCGTGACTGAGTGCATAAAGTCTGTATAGCTTGTTGTAAAAATAAACCAAGCACAAAATGAAGGAAATCTGTGTTTGGTAGATTATTTCTTTGTTGTAACAATGGTTCGTGGAAAAACAACAACAACAAAAAAAAAACATTTGAAGTCTAATTATTTCCTTTTTAAATGGTGCCACATTGGTAAAGAACATGCATTTGTGGGATGAGCAGCAGAGTGTGGGGGTTGCCCTCATGAAAGATTTGCCAAATCTTCTCTGCCAATGCCAAACAGTTGTGTTTTGTTTTGTGTTTTTTGCCTTTTTGCTGTTGACTCTTGTTTTGGTGGTGTTGTTGTTTGGTGGATTGTATGATTGAAATCTGAAGAAAGAAGACATATTGGCAATTTAACAATTTCAATTTATTGAACAACCAGGAGCCTCAATAGTATATGAAAGTACCATAAAGAGCCGTAACAGCACAGCACCTCCTCAGTCATGCTGGTCACCAGCCTGGTTACACACTGCTGTAGGATGGAATCCATTCTTCAACTAGCCGTTTGTTGCAAGTCAGCCAATGTGGTTGTGTTGGTCAGTCTGGCATGAACAGCACGTCCAAGCTGATCCCACAAGTGTTCAGTGTGGTTGAGGTCAGGACTGCTGGCAGATGATTCCATCCTCTCCATTCCCAAATTCTGGAAGTAGCTTCTAATAAACTCTGCTCTGTGGTGTATGTACATAAATATATATACATATATATATATATATATATATATATATATATATACATACACACACACACACACATAACTCATA
>JBAMYA010000024.1:9729065-9758996 GCA_037176975.1 Arrhamphus sclerolepis | reverse complement strand
TTGATTGTGCTCTTGACTTTCTAGTACTGTAACAGCAATGGAAATAATTGTTGCCATTATTACTTCTCAATGCCTACTTTACAAAGCTGTCATTTTATTTGGCAACTATTTTCCTTGTTTAACATTGAGTTTTTTTGGGGTTTTTTTGTCTTATTTGAAACAGAGAGAGCAGCAGCCTCTGCTGCAGGTGCTGCTTACTGTTGCACTGTATTTTGCATATACTATGTTTTACATATTATTGCAAAGACCAGATTTAGTCTACATCCACCATTCTAGAAATTCAGCTGGACTAGAAAAGCTTCTCTTCCTCCTCATAATGAAAAAAAACCCACTGCAGACTAAATTGTTTTGGTCAAAAATAAATGTTTGTGTTCGCTTGCCACTGTACATGAGCACATTCATATTTAAACAAATGAATAAACAAAGAAAGAAATGAGACGATGTGAGAAGGCTTGTATCACAGTTTTGATGGCACCTGCTTGGAATTTGTATAATCTGATTGGGACATGGTTACCATAAACTTGGTCGTTTAGAAATGACTGGACACTTAGTCAGTGTTTCTCAGGCACCTGTTTTTCCTTTCAGCATTACTCCAATCACAAAAGAACCCACTTGAGACACAGTTAGCTGACCATGTAAGAACTAAAGGGGTGACAAAGTGTGTGTGAAATATTAACACTTTCTGAAGGAAAAAAAAAAACAGTCTGAGAAAGGTACTTTGTTTTGGGGGAAATGAGTGGAAAACAGTTGTAGAAAGGCAAATTGTAAAATAGCCAGTGACTTAAGGAGCGGTATAAACCTTGAGCTCAGGAGAGCCTGTCTTCTGGATGACTGGAAAGCACTTGCACAGTGGGAAAAAAAGAATGATCTGCCTGCACAGGAAGTTCAGAATGCTCTATTGGATGTGGGTCCATATGTTGTTCAAGAGAACGCTTCACAACAAAGAAGGGGAAAAATATATCCCATATACGTGCGTCTAAATACAAACAAATAACCCATTTTAAAATGGTAGAAAGAAGAATATGTGTCAAATAGGAGGAATAGGAATAGCTCATGATCCAAAGCATACCACTTCATCTGTGTACTAGGTGTGACTCTGTTACGTCTGATGCACGTAACGATATTGGTAGATCTTTGACACGAGCTTCTGTTGACCACTGTAATTTCAGACCTTCTGACAGTGTTGAATGTCCTTTCCCTGAGGGAGCTGTTGCCTGGATTGGAGCGTATGTTGCTCTAAAACCTGAAGGCTTTTGAATTGTCCATTGATAAGCTGGATGGTTCCTCTCCTCTTTAGTCTGCAGGACATGGTGTCCATGGTTTCCAAAGAGAATTTCAAATGTTGATTCGTCTCACCACAGACCATTTTCCATTTTGCGTCAGACCACTTTAGATGACTTTAGAGAAGACCGCATTGTTTTTGGATTGTGTTCACATATGGCATCTTCTTTGCATGACACAGCTTTGACTTGCATTTGTGGAATGTATGGCAAATTATGTTCACAGACTGTGATTTTTTTTTTATAAAGTCTTCCTGATGTCCACTAGAGAATCATGCCCATTTTTCATGCAGTGCTGCATGATGTTCCCGAAGATAACATGCATGAGGTTTTAACCTTCGGCCTGTCCCATGCGTACAGACATACCTTCTGATTCTCAGATTTTTTGTTGAGAAACATTTTATTGAAATTGTTGCAGAATTTATAGAGGCAGATTATTACAGATTGGTGAAATCTGCAACAAACTGCAACAAATCTGCCAATCTTTACATCCAAGAGGCTCTGCTTCTTTTCCTTTTATATCCAGTCATGTTACTGACCTGTTGCCAATTCACCTAATTGGTTGTCTAATGCTCCTCCATTTGATTTTAATTTGCACTGATTATTTTTACCATATTTCCAATTCATTGCACTGTTTTTATTTACATTTTACACAGCATCCCAACTTCTTTGTAAGAATTCGTGTTGTAGAAGCAAGACCACAAAGTAAAAACCCACACAAACACAATGACAATAGCCATTCTTCACACTAAAAAGTCCTAACTGGGATTCAAATCAGAACCACCTACATGTGAGGCAGTAGTCCTGAACACCATACAACATTGCTGCTGTTTGGCTGATTCAGAGGAAAGCTAAATCTTCAAGCAGTAACAAAGTAGGGTTAGGGTTGAGTTTGGAAATAAAATATAAATATGTTGGTTTTTTTTTGTTTGTCTAAAAAATTTCTTAATGGTTTGATTTGGAATACAACACGTGGGTTCCCACTGCATTTATGTGTTTGGAAATTCAATTCAAATTCAATTAAAAAATGCTTTATTTGCCCCTGAAGGGAAATTCAAGTATTATAGTAGTCTCACGATTTAAAGATTCATTGTTAAAGGTTGTTGCTGTGGGCAGGGAGGATCTTCTGCAGCAGAATGAAGAAGATCTGTTGCTGAATCATTGTGTTGTGTAGAGGATTTTCAGGGTTGTCCATGATGTTTTTCATTTTATGAAGTATCCTCTTTTACACAATCAGCCCCAGAGGCTCCAGAACAGAGCCAGTCTTTTTTTATCAGTTAGTTCAGTTCCTTTAAGTCACTAATCCTGCTCCCCCAACAGATGACTGCAGATAGGGTTGAACTCTCCACAACAGACTTAGAGAACATATGCAACATCTGGCTGGAAACACTGAAGGACCTAAACTTCCTTAAGAAGTCAAGTCTCCCCTGTCCCTGTTTTTATAAAGAGCATCAGTGTTGTGTCTCCAGTTCAGCCTGTTGTTCAGATGAACACCAAGGTATTTTTACTGCCTCCATCACCTCCATTTCTCCCATGATGGAAATACTGTTTGACATAAACCTGGTTCCTAAAAATCACAATCACCTCCTTCATTTTGTTGAAAGTTAAGGTGAAATGACTATTCCCACACCATCTCACCTGTTCTTTGTACTCAGTCTCTTGTCCATCACTGATACACTCAGAGGTGTACAAAGTGAAGAGGAATGGCGAGAGTACAGTGTTGCTCCTGCTGCTGGCCATCTGGTCAGACATACAACCATTCACTTTCACAAACTGTGGTGTGTTTTTCAGATAGTCAGTAACCGAGGTGATTGCGGAGTCGTCCAACTGTGTCTTCTGGATTCTCTTATGTAGCAAAACAGGTTGGATGATGTTAACATGCACTGGAGAAATCAAAGATGTCCAGATGACTGTGTGTCTGTTATAGCAGGTGTATGATGGCATCTCCTGGAGTGGTTGCAGACATGACTGAGGTGGAAGATGAGACTGCTGAGATGTGACAGGGAGGCTGTGGATCAAGGGAGGACAGGAGGTCTGATGTTCAGTTCATTGGTTCTGTCCAGACTTCCATCTATCTGCTTCTTCTTCTGCTTGAAGCCTGTGATCATCTTCATTCCTGACCACACATCTCTGATGTTGTTCTGCTGGAGCTTGTTCTCCAGCTTCAGCTTTCTCCTGTACACCTCCTCGTTGTCTGTAAATCCTATTACAGGTATTTTGTACTTTACTCACTTAAAAAAACAAAAAGAAAAACACAAATACTGTCATTATTTTGAACACAACTCTGCATGTAAGCAATACTAGCCAAAAAACAAAAACAAAACAATAAAACCTTTTTCTTTTTTTTTCTTTTTCTTTTTTGGCCATGTCATCAATCAAACATGAAGCTGGAAAAAACACTGATTCAAATTTTTGAGGTAGCTTCCTACTCACCTTGGGGTGAGGTTCCAATATGGACTCAGCGTTCACTCCCCTTTTCCCTCCTCCCTTCGTGCTCCTTACTCTTCCACTTCTTCGCCCACAACTCGACCCCTCCGAAAGTGAAAGTGCTGATTGCTTACAGATACATTAGCAGCCAATATCTGTTGTTGGAGAGGGCCATGTAGAGAGCCAGGCCTTTTATCCTGATGACTGTGCTCCCTCCTACCCTCCCCTTCCTTCTGGTTTGTGTGTGTTAGACCTGCGTAATTTATTCCAACGTATGGCTCAGCGTGCCACAGTTAATGAGGGGCTGTTTGAGACTTAAATGCACATGAATAATCATCAGGGAGCTGAAGCTACAGAGAAAAAGAAACCTTGCACATACAGTGACAGATTGAATGATCAAAGATGGCGTATAAATGTACAATGGTAACTATGTCACAGGTCAGACATCAGTGCGGCTCAGTGAGTTTTGTTCTTCATGAAACCAACATGCTTTAGTACAATAACTCTCTTAAATGGGATATTTTATTTTTCTGTGCACAAGAGCATACATTTGGGTGTCTAAGGTGACTACTAAATCAAAAACACTGGAGTCTCAACAGTCACTTACTTTTGACTTAGTCTAAAAATATGACATTCTGTGAGCTGTTTGGACACCCAGATCAGAGGTGAATTATCCAACATCTCCATCTTTATATCAGCTTCACATCATGCAGCATTTTCTGTGTCTCGAAGGCAAGTAGTTCAAAGAAAGTTGCGCACCCCGCTGAGGAGAGGGTGGCGTCAATTCAAGAGGCTTACTCCACCCACCAACACTGTCTGATATTACAGAGGAATAAATATATATATATAAAAGAAAAGCATTTAAAAATGGAGAAGCTGTATTTTATCAAGAGTTTAGGAATGTATGCCCTTGTATCAAAACATCGCATACATTGTTGATACATGTGCAAATGTTAAGATTTCCTTTGTTCAGCAGCCAGGTGCTGCTAATTCAATCATCGCCAGAGATGCAGACCTTTGTAAAAGCAGATGCTTTGGCAGTTGGTTGGTCTGGAGCACTGATACGGTTCAAAATCACCTCTTTTTTTGTTCATAGTAGTTGCTATTAATGATTTTTACATCTTTCCACCGCCCACGTCCACCCACTGTACAGCATATACAGCATGATGTGAAGTTGGGCTAAGATAGAAAGCTGGTTTTGTGATTGTACCGCTGAACCACTCACAGACTCGGGTGGGCACAAGCAAAGTTTTTCTTCTTCTAATATTATAAAAATAAGTATTGTTTTCATGATATGTTCCCTATAAAGTACTGAAATTTAGTAAACATAAAATTAGTTCCCTGCAAAATATAACACATATAGCAATATTAGTTAGCATGGGAAACACCTGGCACTGGTGTTCATGTAATAAGTCTATAATAAGTCTTGCTAGACTAGAGTTTTTTTGTCTTTTTTTTTTTTCTCTGCAGAATGAAAACGTATCTTAAGTGGGCTTCAGGGAAGCAATAAATAACCTGATGTTCTAATCTGAAGTTCAGAATTGATACCCAATGAAATGAAAATCATTAGTGGTTGTAATTTGCTCTGTTGAAGAGCTGCTGCTAAATTGTCAGTTTTTGACATGTTTTAAGGCCTGTTAGGGGTCTGTGATGGAGGGGAAGAAAAGCCATGCCTCTTGCAGTTATATTTACAGTATATAACTATTCGTAGTATTCAATATTGGTATCAACTGTGTTTTTAGTCCTTACCCATCAAGCTATTTGAGTGAAAACCACAGACTCAAGGGCGGTGTATTGAATTCACAAATAATCCAAGTGATTATTTAACACACTAATTAGACCGATGCAGGGGTGTTTAAACATGCAGGGAACCCTGTGCTCCAACAAAGACCCACTCTGCCCAGCACCAGCTCTCAGGGAAAAGGAGTGTAATGGTAGAAGTCAAAACAGGGCCACTCATTTGCTCTTGTTGAGCTAAGTGCATTCTTGGCTCACAGTCGGGGGGCATCACACCAGACTGTGCGGCTAAAGCCTGTGAGCCCATTTGCAGAGGCAAATGTCACCATGTCACACCGCCCTGCATGTCTCCATCTTTCTCTCTCTGGCTGGTACCCTGCCGTGCCCTTCAGCTTTAATTCTTTTCCTGTTTACATCTGTTTCTGTTTTCTGTCTCTCTTGCTATTTCAGTCCATGTCTCAATCTCAACCCTCTCATTATGTCCATCTTTATGCCGTTCAAATCAGCTGCTACTCACACAGAAGCCGTGTCTTTCTCCATTCTGTATCTGCCTCAACAGTCCTACAAATATTAGCGTCCCAGCTTACCTTGTTTTGTGGTTATGGTTGTTCACTTCTTTTTCACTTCTTCTTCTTCTTGTTTTTTTTTTTTTTAAAAAAACAAAAAACACCGTTATCTGTGCCACCCTAAGAGCAATCATCCCTTTCGACTTCTGTCTCAATTTCTTTTTCTGTCCACTAGTGGACATTGTATAGTGTGTAAATAGCAAAGAAACTGAGGCTTAAGAGATGGTGATCAAGGCAAACATTGACAGAAATCTCCTTTATTCTTTGCATCCCTCAATCCCTCTGTCTCTTTCACTTTCCCCTTCCTCTCTCCCACATTTCACAGACACTGTTTCATCTTTCTGCTGTCTGTTTGCAGTGCAACCAGACCGTGCCCCTATATCTCAAAACCAAACAGTGTGCATGTGTTTTCGGTCCGGCAAAATGTTGTATAAGGCAGCGACGGCGTGTGGAGCTGCCAAGATAATGAATAGGCGACGCAGCTCATGCATGCTAATGTTATGTTGTAAGCAGTTTTGTTGACAAGTGCTAATACTTCTTTCATACTATCATCAAAAGCAGCTAATACAACAGCCATTACTCCACAGCACTCCATGCAAGACATGATGGATTGTGACCTTAATATAGGTTAGCTGAGTTTTGAAAGTTAAACAACCTGCAATAAATCACAGAATTATTACAATGCACTTTAATTGGTTAAGGACTGTTTATTTCCTAAAGAGGTAGGAAAAATTGGGTTTCTGCACTTTTTAATTTGCAAAGTGCATTTTCATTACAAATGGCAGTTTAATATTACCCTCCTTTGTCATGCAAAATACGCAACACACTGGCAATCTATTAATTGGACAAAATGCAGTGCCAGCGTAAATCCTCCTCCTCTCTCACTCTGTCTCTCTGTCTCTCGCTACCTTTCTGGTGACATTAGGTGGTAACATCGATCAGAACTAGAGACCAGGGAGGCAAAGTTAAACACTCACTCTCACACCATGCCAGTCTTTATCTGCTGATGGAAATGCAATAGCTATACGGAAAGAAAATAAAAGCAAAATAAAGCTGACGGGTCATTGCCTGATCCTTGTCAGCAGCTTATTAAGAGATAGTAAATACAAAGGACATTCTGGTAATTTTGTCTGCCCCCTGATGGTTTTGGATTTCAGCTCTTCCAAAGAGCAACAACTCAAGATTCACATTGTAGACGATGATGATAATGTTTTGTTTTATTCAAAACCAAAACACTATGTAACACATAGTATGTGTGTGTGTATATACATAGATAGATACACACACACTATGTTTCAGATCCAAAAAGGATAATAGTCCTATAATCCTTCCAAATAATGTCATCAAATGTCTCTGATTTTATCTTTTTTTGTTGGTTTGTTTAACTTCTTCACATGGATGTCCAGAGGCCATGTTCAGAGCAGGAAGAGATGAATCAAGGAGACAAATATTTTAGAAACCAAAACACCACAAATTATGTGTTTGACCATCTGCTCATTTGAATAAAAGAGCAAAGGCTTCTTTAAGAATAGTTAAGAAGACACAAGAAACACACAAGTGCCGTCTGTCCATTAGCTGTATTTTTTAAATATTTTATTTTTTTCTGTTTTCACGCTTAAATCACAGTCTCTTGCAGATTTTGGAGAAACCAAGACTTCATTGCCTTTTGCTATGTGCCTTCGTAAACCATAACACAATGGAGTTATAGGATTTAAACAGACCATAAATGTTCATTTTAAGGTCTTTTTTTATATTAATTCATTTATTAATTATTTTTATTTTGGTCCTTTCTTATAATATGTTTGCATATCTTAATGTTTGAAATATTCTTCATATGCTGAAGATAAATGCTGTAGCTCTGAGCCCCCAAAAAAAGAAAAGATCCATTTTACAGTTCTGTCTCCTTAAAGCACACTCCTTGAAAGCAGTCATCTGTCAGCTGACATGGAAAATTTTGATGCACCTGCCCAGTCTGTATTTGTTGCATACAAAAAAAAAGCCACTTTGCCCAAAGAGAGCTGGGACAGGCTCCGGCAGATCCTCATGGTCCTAAATAGGAATAAGTGGGTATATAATGGATGAAAAAGTCACTATGCAAATGTTTGACATGTTGATGTAGATGGAAGACCCTCGTCTATAAACAAAGCATTCACATAGTCACTTTTTCAGCACAGAGAATGATTTGCGTGATGTTAATTGTGACGTTGGTCTGTTGGGCCTTCCCTGGACTGTGATCATCTTGTAATGTAGAGAAAAACTCTCCAACCTCACCCTGAAGCTGAGGCATCGTGATCATTTTCTTTACTGTCGCTACATACACAGTATCTTCTGTGCTTTTGGGCTGCGTTCCACACAGAATAAACCCAATTCCAGACACTGGAAAGAAAAAGAAAAATCCCACCAAAAATGTTGAAAAATGTCACTTCCATTGAGGCAGGTCAGATGTGTAGGTGGTGGTCCCTCGAGGCATCCTGAGTATGATTATCCTTGAATGTAGAGCTGTCTGCTTGTCTTTGATTTCCATTGTAGAAAGAATCCCACAAGTGTGTTCAGCTGTTATAGCTATCAAAAGTCAAACCAAAAGTTGGTTTATAAATTGATTCCATGATTTACTGGTTTACTTGTTGTTACCAGTTGTTTGTTTGTTCTGTGATTTCATGTCAGAGTACAATGTGACATTAGAGCCAGAAGGGTCAGTGAGGTGAAGATAGAAAGCAGATCTTATGAAAGTAAATGGATGCATCCTGCAACATTCAGTTCTTGCAGTTGCTCTAATTTCGATGGTTATAGTAAGAAACTTTGAGATGTATGGAATTGTAGTTTCATTTTGATTAAATATCAAAAAGCTAACTGTCAAATAAACCTACAGCTGCAATCTGAAAACTACTGTGCTATTTGAAATATCATATTTTTCTTACTGTGCACCTGTGTTCTTAAGTTGACATGTGTTCATTATAATATCTTTGGTTAAACAAATCACTTTATAAAGAGTCATTGGTGGGTTAAAAGCTTATTAATTCTTTTCTCTTTATTTGCATGAAGTTCACATATGGGTTAAAACAATGTGAATCTTGAAGACTGGGACTAGAGTGCCGTATGATTCCCTGATGACAGCATTACGACATGTTGCCAGCTGGCTTTGACAGGGTGCCACCCAGACATGTCACAGTGTTTTCCTGTGTCTCTAACCCTGGCCAACACACACACACACAACACTAAACACAACTCACACACAGACTGTATCCCCTTGAGGCCATCACTCACCCGTCATTCTTGGATGCCTCCTAGACCAATCAGGCGCTGTCTCATGAGACGCAGTGTCACACATTTAAGGATGCATGACAAAGTGCTCCTTGATTTCCCAGTGGCCACTGTCTGCAGCCTGCTCTCACTTCTGAACACGCATGAATGTCCACACACACCGACTGCATGCTCACACCCTCAACATGCTCTCATATCTGATAGAGGATACATGTCAGAGGACATTACGTCAGCAGTGGGTAAGGGGACCAGAGTTTGGACTGGAAAGCAGCTTCCTTGGTCCATTTACAGCTGTTAAAAACAGTGAAAAGCAAGCAGAATAAATAAATAACTTATGCTTTCTGACAAGATCTCTCAAATTTGGATTTTACTCTAAAATATGTCAAATCAAAACATCCATTTCTTTACATAAAAGTGTCAGTGTGACATCTTTTCCTCCCCTTGTACACCATATTTAGTGTGTAATGCAGCAAACGTGGCCAGTTGTTTGGCACCCCACTCATACAAGGCCAGAAGCAGTCATCATGCTTTTTTAGCCAGCTTTTGGTTTTGCTCTGGACTCCAATTCATTCGGCATCAAGGGACCATCCACAGCCCACCAGCACGCCCCCATAATGGAGAGAAGTCTGTCTTTGATGTTGACATTTTCAAACAAGGAAAAAGCTCTGTGGTTGACCTGTGTCCTTTTTCTATCTCATCTATGTTTTTTTTTCCAGTTTCTGTCTCTTTCTTTTACTTTTCCTTGTGTGTGTGCATACATCGCTTTGAGCCAGGCGAAATGATGGGGACTGTAAAATACTCTTGAATGGTTTCTCTATTACAATAGAGAGAGAGAGAGAAGAAGCGAGCGAGGGGAAAAAAATATTAATAGCAATAGTCTGTTTGAGTTGTATGGATATCAAAGTTACCTCCACATGACCCACAAAAACAGTGATTTTGCTCAGGGAAAAAGCATTTTGGACCTATTACTCAAGCCATTGCGTTTGTGCACTTATATGAAGCAAGGCATTTCGGGTGGGGGGTAAAGGCGAGGAAAGGTATAGCACCAAAGCTCAATTGCAAACATAGCTTTTATGCCGGATGAAAGCCGAACTTCAATTGGTGAGAGCTTTCAGGTCCTGTGTAGGGGTGGCATTGAAGAAAGGCATACAGTAATGTCAGAAAGCTATTTGTGTCACACTTTTGCACAATTACAGCCTTTTCTCTAAAAATGTGTTGTTTATAATAGGTGACTAAGGCAACAATTGCACTGGAGTAGCTTTGAAGCTGGGAGCCCTATAAAGAGACAGCACACAATGCACTAAACACGGGACAATGAAGAAGAGCATAATCTTTATAAACCAACAGCAAGAATCAACATTTGAGCGACAGTGTATGCATTGTGTATGTTCAGGAAGAATGCTGGGTATGTGAGAGTGCCCTTTGTTTTCAAATCTCTATATTTTTCAAAAGTGTTTGTGCTTGTGTCGAAAAAGGAAAACCTTGCTACAGTTGCATCCAAAGTGCACCAAGACACAAAAGTCCCCCTCCAAACTAATCCCCTTATCAATCACAACCAATTAGCATTTTCTACTTTGATAGAAGCCACAATGGTGAGATGTTCTGACACCAGCTGCTGAGAATTTACCTTCATCGCTTTGGCAGCCATATGAAATCACAATCGTTTGCTACTCAAAGCTCATATTTTCCAAATGCCAGCACTGCCTAAGGTTTGTGTGAGATAAATCAGTCATAAATCAATTTACCAAACCATGTATTCAGAGCTTGGCTTTAAAACAGGGTTTGTTTTGGTAATGGAGTAATCCTTTTTAATAGAAAATACACACACCCACACCATTCTATTTAAGAGAGTTTGATGGATTAGCTTTTCTGCCGAATTCCATGAATGACATTCTGGAGTAGAAATCCAGGTGTGGTGTGGCTTTTATTCCTCGCTCCTTCCCCCATCTTTTTCTCTGGAATTTGGATATCGGTGACTGTGTGGGTAATATGCAATCAAAACAGTGCATGTAAAAGGGAGAGACAGGTAGACATATCATACGAGCGTTTTGTGAAAATGTTTGCTGTATGGACCAGAATCAGTTCATCCGTACGAGTCTATGGCCTCTGAAATAATCATCCTCTGTGCTTCTTGCACATGCCTCTTTTATTTAACAATCTTATTTTTTGTCTCCCAGGCCTTTCGGTATTTAATAATGTAAAATGGTGAGTCTCAAACATCATTGATTTTTTATTAAAAATGACCAAATAGCTGAAAAGTTACAATGGTTCATCTTCCAGCAACAGGATAAATCACCTTTCAGCTATTTGTTTTTCATTCCCTTCATCGTTCCCTTTCTGACTTCCTTCATTTAAGCATTTCATTGTCAACTCAAACCAAAGGGTGGGTGTGTGTGTGGGGGTGTCAGGCTATATGATGATATCATGTGTTGCAGACAAAGACCAACAAGAGTGTAAGTTAAGCTACTGTGACCACATCTATTTTTCCAACCACCTTGGCTTAAAACACTGGCTGTGGACATTTAGTTACCTTAAAGGCAAGGCGTGGAAAGTGAAAGTACCTGCAGGCATGTTCTGCATGGTCTCAGACATGACAGGACTGTCAGATCAACAATGTCATAAAGCACCTGGATAGGAAGACTTGTTGGCCAAAACTTGTATCGCACCTTTTACTGCTGTCTAAATCTGCTATTCATTTCTTTGGTTGTTTCACTTTGGATAAGATCCAATAAGGAAAAACAGAGATGGTTGAATTCCAGTAAGGGTTCATCTTTTTGAGTGGTTCCTGTGTGCATCCTAAAACCGATTCAAAATTTAGTTGCATGAAGCTGGGTGTGTAATCCCCCCTTTGCACTCCAGCAGAGTAAAACAAACAAACAAACAAAAAAAACATGCATAAATATATGCTAGAAGTATGTGGGGGGTCACAGCTGACTCAATTGTGTCACTTGGCCACTCACAGGACACCTTTTCACACCCTTTACTTGTGAAGAATATTGCTATCCTGAGGATTTATAGATGTTAATAGCATTTCTTGCAGCGCCCTGGATGAGGTGTCAGAATTGATGGCATGTAGATTTTTATTACCTGGTATGGTGTGTGTAATTAGGTTAAATAGATGGGGCTGGACACGCATGGTAAGGGCTGCATTTCTCACCCCGGCTGAATTTATTGGCCACACTTCACTCTCTGAGGTCTGCTGTAATGCACTCATTTGCATGGGGGCACATGTAACTGATGGTTGTGTTACTGTTACATCAACTGCTAAACACAATAACAAGGACCACTCATGAATAGCTTGGTTCGGTGGTTGGCAGCGGCCTGGCTTACCAACTGCCTATTAGCTATGATATGAAAGCTGCCTGGCAAGTGTTAGATTGATTCTTGACACTTTGAACAAAGCTCATTGTCATTATAATTACTATACGTTGAGTCTTAATTTCATGGTTGTCCATATTGCCAGCATGATAGGGTTGCCTGTTACTTACATCTTTAGTAACAGCTGCCTATTCATTCAGTGTAAGCTCCTGCCTTTCATATATTCAGAAGTCTCAGAAATAATGACTTCATAATGACTGTAATCACTGTAGATGTTATTATAATGCATCACCATTAGTACAATTAAATAGTATTTCTGAGCAAACAAACCAGTTTTTCCTTTCTCCAGATGTCTAATCAAGTATGAATCCCAGATAAACTAATAGCAGAGAACTATATGTGTTATGACCCATTCACTGAGTGACCCATTCTTTGAAAGGAACCACTTTATACCAGTTGCTCTGTCATTTGCTTGAGGGTCCATCCCATCTGTCTGCTGAGGACAAGCTGATTATGAAGTATATTTGATGAGGGAAGTTGATAATGAGAGCTAGTCGGCCTGCAGTAATAACAGTGTAGCAGTTGACGTGGTGGCAGTAGCCTGCAGTTTTGGATGTTACTGATCACACTTTTTTGACCTTCACAAATTCCAGTTTTCTCATCCAGTGCCCATCATCTGACTGAGTCATAGAGTCACCATGTGCGCTTGTGCCTTCGTGGAATTGCAAATGCTTACAAGAATGATCATTGCAAGAATGATCACATTCATCAAGGTCTCTTCCTCAGTCTTTCAGGGTAACAAAATTAATCTCAATCTTGACATTAACACATTCATGCAAACATCCCACTCATCTCACTCCAAGGTCCTGCAAACTACCTTGGAGCACCTGAATCATGTCAATTGTCTTGGACTCCACATACAAGCTGTTGAAGTCCACCATTGGGATGCGAGATGCATAGCAAAGTAATTTTTCTAATTTTCCTGCATGCTTTCTTTCTTTTCGTGATGTCCTTCGTGTCTTTATTCTCTTCTACTTGTGCTCTCATCCATCATTTCTTTCCTACACTTTCACTCTCTTGTTATTTCCTCTCTTCATCGTGCTCAACTAGTACATGCTCACTATTTTCTTTATTCCACCCTACCCCCACACCCTCCAGGCTAGGAGACGGCATTGAAGGGTTTGCTGAAGACAGGGCCCATTGACAGGCTAGAGTGGCAGTAACTTATTGTCTATTGATGGAGTGTGACAAATCATGTGGGAACTCAGGGGTGCGTGGCAGTGAGAGCCAGGGTGTTGACTACGTGAGTGCGCCTGCATGTGCGCTTGCATCTTAGATGCGTGTGTGTGTGTATGTGTGCCCGCATGTGTTTGTGCTTTTTTTTGTGTCTATGCCTGCATGTGTGTTTGTGCGTAACGCCTTAGTGTGGGGTAGGCGGGCATAGCCAGGACCCTTCACAGCTCATTTAGCCCAAATGGGGCCACCTGGGTGGTGAGGGGGCTCAGCAGGACAGCTCTAGCATTTTGGAGCCCTGCTGACAACCCCCAAATATAGGGGCTTCGTCGCCCTATTAATCAACACAGCCAAGCTGACAAATCACCACAAGTATGACCTAATGAGCGAGGAAAAGGGAATGAAGTAAAGTAAAGATGTAGAGACATGATGGAGAAGGTGGAGGGGGCATAAGGATTATATCGGTGAAGGTGGAGGCTAAGAAGTGACAGAAAGTGTGGAGGTCTAATGAAAAGGAAATGAAAGAAGAAGTAGGTTGACATTAAAAGTGGCAG
The DNA here is from genome assembly GCA_037176975.1 of Arrhamphus sclerolepis. Taxonomy (NCBI): domain Eukaryota; kingdom Metazoa; phylum Chordata; class Actinopteri; order Beloniformes; family Hemiramphidae; genus Arrhamphus; species Arrhamphus sclerolepis. The sequence goes on along the minus strand of JBAMYA010000024.1, from coordinate 9,744,620 downwards.
CTCAGGGCGTGAGGGTCATCCGTGAAGTAATAAGAGCTGAATGCTAACACAGTTGTCATCTGTAGCTAACCCTTAAACTATATAGTCCCACAACAAAGCAGCAAAATTGCCGGCCAAAATGTAGCATAGTGAATTAGCAAGCATCCAGTAAGCCCACTAATTCTTTGTTGCTGCAAAACAAATTAAACTCTTAGTGCTTCAGAGACGTTTTTTTCTTTTTTTTTTTTTTTCTTTTTTTTTTGGCAGATGCTTCAGAGCAAATTAGAGGTGTGAGGACATTTGATTTTGAACACAAACAACATTGATGTATGTCTTCTTTTCTGGTTCCCACCCTGAGGTGAGTTAGCATCTAATCTCTCCACTACAAATCTCAGGTCCAAATCACATTATGCGGGATCAGAGGTGAAACTGGAGCTTTTCAACAGCAGCCTGTTCTCACTAATGAACCCCCATGGCCATCCATTGCATATTACAGCCATACCAACTGAGGGGGAGAAAGTTTTGCAATAATCATTATGTAATTGCACAATGCCTGGGTTTCCATTGCCCTGACATTTTGAAAACTCGATAGCAATATCTTTATGCTACTCCATGGGGAATATGTTTGGAAGGGATGTGCTGTATATGATTGATGGTTTTCTGAGGCTAAACAATCTACTTATTGTAATTATATAGTGCAGTGTCCATCTGAAGTTTATATTATACAATATTAGTTTATTTGCTGTCTTTTGTGTTGTAAGCCCACATCTGAACATAAACTGTTCAGTCAAGTGCCCCACCGCACACACACACACACACACACACACACTCATACTTTGGTACTCCTACAACTACTCCTTCCTCCAAATCACACTCTCAAAATCTTTATAAATCCTGCATGAAAGTCTGGGATAAACTCATCAGTTGCTGATTAATATGCAGCCTGCCTCTGAACACTTGAGTGAATATTCAGCAGTAGCACCCTCCTATTGACTTGTATTGGGTCTGAAATGCTATCCAGCCATGTCATCTGTGTGATATACTAAGCCCCGGCCTGTCTGGACCATTGACTGGTGCAGGATGGAAGGGCCAGAGAGAGAATGCACAGCTGCATGCTCCTCCCATCCATTACTTGGTTCGGGTAATACCACAACAAGTGCTGCGTCTAAATATGTGGAAAAGAAAGCATGTTATGTATGTAAAACATTTACTCCCAGTTCACACTCATTGATGAATGTGGTGCACACTGAAATGATTCATGGAGGGTCAAGATTAAACTTTAGGCATATAAAAAGGATAAAGCTGGGGTACATAGAGGCATTATCTTTCCTAATGATATTACACATTTTCAGCTTATATAGCCCATGTTTGTTTGTTTTCTCTCTTCCTTTTTTTTTCTTTAAATGCAGCAAACTCACTCATGAGCTTCCTACTTAAAAACCAAAAAAAATAAATAAATAAAAAATATGAAGCTTGCACTTGCTTTTGCAATTAGTGGCTCCAGAACAGGTCTGAAAATGTTTCAGATGTTTGCACCATTTGCATATATAATCCACTGATTATAAGTGTGAGTTGGACAGTGACTGCACCACCCCCCTTTAGCAGCTGCAGCTGCTCAACCATGATGCTATACAGTGCATCATGCTTTCTATATAATGAAATTTCTAGTCTCCATTTACTAACTTGTTCTATTCTTTGTAAAACTTTGTGATGAATATAAAATCAGCCTGTCATATATTCTCACTTCTTGACACAGTATTAATGACTTTAATACATATAAGTTTATTGTATTTTGTGAAATAACTTCAGTCTAATACGCAGACACAATTAAATCTAACCTTATGGAAGTTAAATAGTTCTTTTGAACTTGGGCCGTATCAGCCAGTTGCATATTAGTGCTCCTTCTCCCCTTCATGACCTTTATCATGCTAGGGCATTAGTGGCACAAATGATAATTCTTTCTAGCACATTGGTGCTTCAAAGAAAAAAAAAGAAAAAAAAGAAAGACTTCCACAGTACAAATGCAGAACAGAAAAAACTTCTTGACATCACACTGATGAAACTGAAAAAAAGAAAGAAAAAAGTCTAATCGGCATGTCGTACTTGTGTTTTGCGGCTTGTGTACCTACAAGCAGATCATGAATGATGGTGTTCCCTGTTCTTTTTATAGAATTTGACAATGTTTGTATTTTGTTTGTATGAAATTCAACACTGCCAGAGGGCATGCGTGTAAGGTGAATGCATAGTGTTCTCTCTTGAGCTGACAATAGACCTTTACAACATCAAATCCCTACGAGGTGAGGCACAACTTAAGAACTTCTTATCATCACTTTCCTTATCTCTTTCACACTGCTGTTGACAGCTAGAAGGTGAAAGAGAAACTGAAAGAGGGACCATAATAATTTTATTATAAGGACAGAGGGGGTAAAATGGAGCGCAGATGATAAGGATCTGGAGATTAGGATGGAGCAAAATAATAAATTATGCAAAATGTTTGAAAACACATACAGCTATAATGAAGTGGCATTTGATTTTAAATGAGTTGACAGTGAGGATTTATTTATCTCCTTAACCCCCTAAAACTGCCATTAACATTGTGGAAAATGAACTGTTTGAAAATGGTGACAGAGCAAGGCCCGGATCTGATAAACGGTAACAGAGCACCCCCTGCCAAAGACCAACATGGGCACACACACACACACACACCCAGCATAGTAAGGTGAGATCATGTACTAATCAGTTCACTGCAGGCCCAACAAAACCACAGGAATATATAGCTAATAATGTCATTATGAATGGAGCCTTTTGACACCAACTGGTGCCTGTTAGTGACACTAATTTCTCCACAACAATTCTAAGTGCACGTTAGGTTTACAGTGTTTTCATTCACTTTGCCTTGCTGTCAGACGGCCCTTTCCAACAGGAATCTCAAGCTTGCATGTTGTGCCTTTCAATACCACCACAACGTATTGACAAAAACAATCATTCTATTTGAAGTACAAAAAAGCTACAGGTCTACTGCCGCCTTTGTGTCATGTGACTTTTGTGATTAAATGGCCTTAATAATTAATTAAGGCCTTAAAATACCAAAGGTAATATCTTCCCATTAAGTCACCCATGCTAGCGACTTACTTAGCTAAGCCAAGGCGCAAATTTTCAAAAGTAATATATGCTGATATGTGAAATTTATTCATAGTAGTTTGGAAATTATATATAGCTGGTTTTGAACAAAAGTTTTGTTAGATCAGTGTCGAAGAGGCCTTTGTCTGAGAGCAAACTGCAGTTTCTCAACCCTCAACGCTCCTTAGTAGAGTTTCCACTTCACATATGCACAGATGACAAAGAGAAAGTCTTGAATAAGTCATAGATTATTTCCTGGTTGCACACTGAGGTGAAATAACAACAAATAACTTTTTTTTCTCCTTTCTGAAGGTTGTTCAGTGGGGAGCTTGCATGACTGAATGCTTGTTCTGTGTGTTTGTGCTTGGGTGTGTGAACAGGGCAAAATCTGAAGACTATCTGCATCATCTTTGTTCATTAATTCATAGGTTATATTTTATGCATTTGGTGACAAGGTTTATAGAAATAGACCCAAATACAGAGTCAAGACTAGGAGGCAGAATGTGTGTTATGGCAGGCTTTATAATTGCTCCGTAAAGGTAGCTGGGGTGTCATTAGATGTGATACAAAGGAGTTGAGAGTTCACCTGGATTCAGAGAACAGCTGAAGATGGTTCTCATATGGGCTACTGGTGCACTGTGGTGGGACAAAGCTTATTACATCAAAACTCTCAGGCATGATGTGATCGTCAAGGGTAACTGCATGAAGAAGTGAGAGAAGACCCTAAATAGATTATCATGAGAAGCAGTTTTCAGGGGAACAGATGGGACTAAGGCAAACCACAAATATTAAGGCGCTGGTACGTAATGCAGAAAATGTCAGTAACATCTACAGAACTCTTAGCAGAATGTGTAAGCTTTCTTGTGTATGTTAGTTTGCATTGTGTTTTCTAAATGATGTAGAAACATTAAATATGCACATTTAATTAATTGTGTCTTTTATATATCGATTGCGTGTTCATCACAATATTTCTTTCTTTCTTTCTTTCCCTCAGTTGTTGTCTAGTTCTCAGCATTTCTCCTGCTATCACTCTTTTGTTTCATGGGAAAACAGTGTATTTTCTCCTGAGATCTTTAATCCCAGAGTGTCCATTGACAGTCCTGATGGTGGGCAGCTTTGTAGAGGAACATGTAGGAAGAGGTTCTGAGGAATATAGGGTAGAAAGTTGTGTAGGATGCACATGTGTTAGTCTTAGAGCAGAGATGCCGTTTTGGTTTTGGTTTTCTTGGTTTACAGAAATGCAACGCTTAACCTCCTGCATTGTGATAAGACAGAATTAAAGATTTCAGGTTTATATGAAACCTTTTTTTTTGTGCCTGTGTGTGTGTGTGTGTTTGGAGTTTGAGTGGTGGTCTCAGACACTTGGAGGACCAGTCTGAAGGGTTCCAGGGTGGCTGGCTTTCTTAAAAGAGAATCTTGCTGTCATGATTCACTGTGGCTCGAGTAGGAAAAGTCACACAGAGACACATACAAGGAGATACACATGCTCACACTTCTCAGTGCCTCAGCTTCCTCTGGGGCGCTCTTTCAGTGAGAATTGTTGGCCTGCTCAGCTGATCTCCTAACAAGAGCCACACAGTTGGGAGACAAAGGAGGAAGAAAATAAAAGAGGTATGGTTGAGGGAAAGAGGGTCAGAACTGAAGATACTGCTGGAGGAGCAAAGAGCTGTCAGCCTTCTGGAGGACTGCACTGACCAACAGACACTTATGTGCACTTGGCAGTTTGGTTATTTGGTATCGTGCTTTTTTTATTGCATACAGCAATGCACTCACACACAGCAAGGGTCCTCGACTGGACATCACCTTGTCAAACATGAACAAATCTCCTTACTTTTTTTCTTCGGGACAAAGATCTGACACATCTCATGACATTAGAACAGTGAGTGTATCTGACTGCCAAACTGTGTCCCCTGGACAAGTACTCACATCACACTGTGGTGGACAAGCAGCCTAATGATGTCTGAAATACTAGGACAACTGCTATGAAATGCCGTGATAATTGCTACCCTCCTGTCCACAGTGCAAATAAATGTTGAATCAGCAGGCAAACACATTAATATGGAAATGTCTACATTAATTTGGAGCATGGTCTAAATTATTCAGTAATTAAGCTACTGCAAATTTACTCAAACTTTCCCCTGGATGACTGGAGAGAATAGTTAGGAGCTGGAAACGGCTGTGCAGAGGGATTTGAGATATGTGGTCAAATTCTGTGTAGTGTAATTCCTCTAAATAGGGAAAAAAATTGTCATGCACAAATGACCCCTTAGTTATTAAAAAACAAAAATAAAACAAATGGCATTAATCATTTCCATGTATTTGTACTGCAGCAGATGCACCACAGTCATCACCAGCACCGCATTAAAATAAATTAAACCTCAAATGCAAATATTACTTATTGAAAATCAAACAATAATCCACAAGAGTTGTTGTTTGTTTTTAACAGTCTTATTAATTGTAGGAAATATTAAAACTAGTCTCACATCTCATCATGGAGCGTGAAACTGGAGCAAGTTGACACTTGGCTCAAAACAGAATGAAGACACATTCTGAATATGTCCTCTTGCTTTGCGCAAAAGTAACAGAAACTACAAGCATTTCTCTAAAGCTACGTAGCAGTTTATGTTGGCAGGACTTATAAGAGACTATTTTTGTCACTTTTCATGCTGTATGGAATGACTTTACAGTTCCTTTTACGTGTGAGTCCTAGTGTACAGTCCTGAACTGTAACTCAGCGTATTAACTGTCCTCTCTGCTGTTGTGAGTTTGTAGGGAGTTGAAGCCCATTACAAGTGACACTGGTTGAGGTCTGTCTGGACAGGCCGTCAGTCTATTACACAAGTAATACTTAGAAATTGACAGCCACTCAGGAGAATCACTTATTATCCAAAGAAGCATATCTTTGAACGTGGAGGTAACCAGTGGAGACACAAGGACCACCTACACGACTACAGCGTTCTATACAGTGCTTCATATACATGATTGTTTAACATCACTCTGTTTCACCTATAGAAGTTTATGTCACAAGTCTCTTGTCTGTTAATACCTTCAACATAGATTCTCCCCCACCCTCCTTAAAAAAAGAAAAAAATGCTGTTGAATTCTGACAAAGTTAAGATGATCTCCATTCATCTCCTCCTCTATCTCTTTTTCTCCATATCCTCATATCAGTCACCTGGATGCTTCACCAAATGATTACGGGAAAGGGCCATTTGTGGCCTCTGATATTCTGGGTTTATCCTTGATTGAACTTTGAATCGCAGACCATGCTGTGTTTGAAGTCTCATGTTTGTGTGAGTCCCTCCGTGCGTGCGCTTGTGTGTATGTATTTGCCTCCACGCCTGGATGTGCATCTGTGCGCAAGCAAGAAAAAGCGTGTCAACTTGTGTAACTGTGGATGTCCTTTCAAAGGGCCTCCACAGATCTGTCCGAGGCTCTTTGATCAGGCGCTCCATGACTCGCCTGCTCTTGACGGCGCCTTGAGATGGTGGGGTGGAAGGGGTGCTAAGTGGGAGATGAGAGTGGTTTGACAAGGATGAGAAAGTGTTTCTGACCGAAATGCTCATACACGCACAAACACGTAATACATCTAAAAATGGATCAGATTCATTCATTTGGTGCACAGAGACTCAAAATGTCTTCAGGAGAATAGAAATCCTACAAGAAAAATTGACAAATTTTGAGACAGATTAAATTCAAGGTTCACAGACATGCTTACACGTGCATGCATTGTGGTGCAAACAATGTGTGTGTTCGTGTCTATGTCTTTGTGTCCTGAACAAAGAAACAACAAAAACAAGAAGGCATCTCATGTTTGAAATAGATTTGTTTTGTTTTGTTTTTTTTGTTATATCTTTTTTTCCTTGTTGCGTTACTGAGCATCTTGTACGTTTTGATTGGACATCAGCTTGTATTGAGATGGCTCTCAGGTAGGGTCTAATACTGACTGGCATCACCGCAGCATTCAGACATACTGTAGATCTGACACTGAGTTGATCTGACAATAGAATGGATCAGTATAGCGGCTAGTAAGTCAGAAGGTAGAGCATAATCCTTTCTGTCAAGTCTCTGTCTCGTCAATATTCAAATCCAGCCAACTGTCCAATGGCTGTCAGTTACAATCTCCCTCTGGCTTATGGCCTTACACAGGCACATATCTAAATTGAATTGGATGTTTGCTTCTCAATGGAAATTGAGTCAAAGAAATGACCTCCTGCCCTGTATTGTGAACTTGTCAGTTGCCTCAGCTGAACTAGTTTCTGATACATACCATCCATTACAAGCTAATTGCTCCTCTTTCTTGTTGTTGTTGTTTTTTATATTATTTTGCATTTACTTTTGGTTTGCCATATTACTGTTTTTCGCTTCCTCTGTCTCCATATATATGGTGCACAGCTGGATTACCTGTGTGGAGATTAAGATAAACTTATAGAAATCTTTTTATTTCAGTCTACAGAAAAAAATGACTAGATGAGAATAAAATGAGAATTAAATTATAGAAGTCTCACACATCCACACTGCATTTCATTGACTATAGTACATCTGCGCACCCTCACCCTTCATCCTTAACTTTAATCCATGAGCTATGTCCAGGCTAAGACGTTTTCATTTGAAAACATGACATTTTATTACGATCATGCCCGGCATCCACAAAACTTTGAAAACAGAGAATCTTGTACCTGCAGTAGATCTTGTTGGTTTTTGTAAATGTTTTTATAGCAGTGTAATATAATTTAGCAAAACCAAACAGCGTTTGGAGACAAAGATGTACTGCATGCTACTTTGCAAACGTCTTAGGCACCCCTAGACTCGTTGTTTTATCTAAGTCTTAATGACCAACCATATTTGCCTCTTTATGAAGATATAAACAGAAATACAGTGACAGTATTAGAGGTAGACCAATTAATCAGCTGGTTATTGGCCGAGACAGGGGATTTAAGGCTTTTGGCAGCTACGGTGGCTGCATCACTTCATGATTTGCTCTTCTGGATCATTTCATACTGTTCCCTTCACTCTATATCAAAACAGCATCACTGTACCTTTACCCTAACAATAGATCAAACAGCTCAGAGACTTTGGACCAAGTGCTTGGTACAAGCTGTTATGCAGCAGAATTCTCTATTTTAAATGCCTAAAATGTCCAGGAAAGCCATTAGATGAACAATTGACAATTAATGTTATTTCCAGTGGAGTTTTCCAGTTGAAAGCAAGTCCAGTAAGCTGTGACAGCTGTGTGATATGTGTTTGTGGATAAGGATCTATTCTGACAAGTGCTGCTAATGTAACAGGGATGCACTCGGCTTCCTTTTAAATCCGTGTTTTAAAACTAAAACAGACTCGTGTATGTAGCCGTTAGCTCATAAACAAGAAGCAGGTGATGGAGTTTGAAAAACTTATTTTCGTCAGGTAGCTCTAGTTAAAACTATTAATGTATCTTTGTTTCTTTTCTCTTTTTTTGTATTTACTTTTGGGTTGTTTTTCAGAGACAGTCTGAGGAGTGAGACTCAGTGAGTTGCAGTCCTATTTGCAAACTGTCAGGGTAGGTGAGTTTGCAAGGACCCAGAGGCAGCAGTAATCCAAAAGAAACGTGATTTATTTGTAAAACAAAAGTGGCAAAAACTGTGGTGCAAAGACCTGGCATGAACACTGGGAGGAAACAAGTACAGAGCAGCACAGGGCAGACAAAGACAGGACCTTGTACACACACAGGGGTAACGAGACACAGGTGAAACACATCAGGGGAACGAGGATCAGGAAAGCCAAACAGAACATGACAGACAGGACTTCAAACTAAAGGCAGGGAGACACCTCCAGCACTGGAAAAAAACACCTCAGCAAAACCTAAACACACAAAATATTTCCTGATATTTTAAGAAATTCAACAATCACACTAATGCAATAATCTAACTTATTTCATTTGACATTAGAAGATGTGATGGACAGTGAAAATAAATCACTTTAATCTGATTCCAGAGATGTAAACTGAAAGGGGATCTAATATGGTTAAAATCATGAATAAAATTCAAACAAAATCTTTATTTCTCCATGCCTCCTTCTTGTTTTTTGCCACTCCTCCTACTTCTCTGACACATGTCACCCTGGCGCGTATGGAAAGGTCTGACCTTTGGAAAGTTTAGCACTTTAAATATTTAGGCTTGGGTTATGATGGATCCTCCAGACCCTGTGGCAATGTGCAAAGCCTCTGATTAGGGCTCCTGTCAGAGTCATTTAGCCGAGTGTCTGGCTGTCGGTGGCGCACTCTGTTTGACAGGCGCGCCTTTTAAACAAACAGAGGTCCCAGTGGCAGAGCAGGCAGGGCACCCTGTGCAGCACAAACACCCGACACTCTGAGAGAAACCACTCAGCCCCCTGACAGCTGCAGAATAAAACCACTGGCTACAGTCCCTCGTGATCTTTTAGGCACTGTCTTTCCGCTTACTCACTTACTTTGGCATATTCTTGTCTTTTTACTTCTGACTGTTTTGTTTTATTATTAATCTTTTTTTTTCTTGTTTCCTTTATTTCACTTTCTTCACTCCATGACAATACTTTATTTTTTTGTTATTCTTCGTATCTAGGACAAATATCATTGCACAGGTGTCATTTAGAAAAAGATTTAGTAAGTTGCCTCAATTTGTTGAACATCACTACTGATTATCAGCTAAAAATAAGGACAGTCACTGTCTGTCTTGTGTCTCCATCATCCCATGATTAGGACAGCTTACACTGATGTTCACATTGAAATAGATCTGAGCCAGCCTTTTCATCTCACTCTGAGACAATCTCCCGTAGCATCAATCCTGTAAATATATGAGACTTAATATGTGTGTCCTATTCTGTATTCAGAGGAAGAGCCAAGTCAGCAGCTCCAGTATTAATGCATGAGAAATGAGCAGAACCCATAAGAATTAAAGGGTAAGACTTCCCTTATTAAGATGTAAATTCCAGAGGAAAACTTGCCGAAATGAGGATACAGTGAAGTTACTGTCAACTTTAGCCTACTTATGCATTTCTAAGCGGCATTGTTGTGCTGTAGTTGTTGAAATTAGATAACCGCAACAAAGCACCTTGAGTATTTTTTTTTTTTTGGGTCTTTGTCAGCGCAAGAGCACTCAGCCTCAACGAATATGCAACCTTTACTTTAAGTAACAATTTACACTTTTGGCAACATTATCTCGTGGTAGTTTACATGGCAGCTATTGTGGTAATTCACTCTGTGTTTCTGCGTATGTGTGAGTGTTCTCTCTCTCTCGCTTTCTTTATTTATTTTTTTATTTATTTATTTCTCCACCTCTGCCTCACTCTCATTTCAAATTTGCACTTAACACCTTCCTGGGGAAAGGCTTCTCATTCATCAACAGTGTTTGTCCCAGTGACAAGTAGGGCGCCTCCTGCATATCAATATCAGCTAAGACAATGCTGAGCCTGTAACCTTCAGCTAAATGTCATTCTGCTTAATCCTATTTGAAAATTAAACATTGAAAAACCTTTAGCGTACCTTCCTGTCTTCCTTCCTCTCTTGCTGCTTCCTTTATTGGCTGCCATTCTTCCAGCTTTCAGCTTTCCTTCACTTGCCTCCATCTCTTGTTTTGCACGCTGTGTGACATTTCTTTTGTTTGTAATGTGTATTTGTATGTCATAATGGTTACCTGGTAGAATAGATTTCACTTCATGCCATTCATAAATTGATGTAGGATAACATCTGCATATGCTACGAGTGCTCTCTCTCTGTCTTTTTTGAGTGACCATCCACTCGTTCTTTGATTGATCAATTTAAAAAAAAAAAAAAAAAAAGATTTTAAAATATTTTATGCAACAAAACAGTGAAACTGGTGGCCAGAGTTGTGTGTGGAGCAGGATTGCACAGCTAAAATCAGTTCCTCACATCACTAAGGATACTTACTGTGCTGAAAGGGTTTGAGAAACCTAGATCGAGAATGCCTGTTGGTTCAGAAGCATAATATGACAGAGGGAGAAACTTCATCAAAGATAGATAGTATGTATGATGTACTTGGTGTTTTTCCCCCGTAAAGCGCAAGTATGTATATATTATATTTCTGAGGATGGCTTGTAGCAAGAAATTGAAGGGGAGGGAGGGCAGGATAAAAGGAGATCCAGAGATTGCAATGAAAATGCAATCATTTGCAGTCGGACTGATATAATTCTTCTTTGGAGGGAGTGTAATTCGGAGGTTCAAAGATAGCCTTCAGCTCTCCATGTGGGTTTGATTGACCACAGTCACTCGTCAAGGGATTCAATTGAAATATTGAGTGAATTACAATAAGACTAACCTTGATGTCTTCATCTTGAAGCCTTTCTGCACCTGAAGGAATTAGGAAATGTGACGGGAAGACATACTGTGGAAGCGGTTAAACAGGATGGAGAGGCAACATGATTGGAGAGCAATTTCCCCCATAAAATTTAGTCACTCAAGCAAGGAGGGTTGTGCAGTTGTCGTATGATGACTTTTCCTTGGCAGGAATCAGACTTGCAGAGGAAGTTCAAGTGATGCAAAGATCCAAATGCACATATTTTCTACAGGTTTGCTTGATTATTTTAGATTCTCTGTTGTGTCCTCTCTGTGTGTGAAAACCTAAAAGTATGGAAGTACCTATTGTACCTGTACATCACTGTGAAACCTTATGATGCTGATCCACACAGCATGAACAAAAGACTCTTCCATGAGAAATTAGAGTAAAAGTGTGACTTGTAGAGCCTCTGTGGTCTGCAGTATCTGACGGACAGCTTGGTAAGCAGAGTAAAACTCGCTTTTTACATAACTAGAGTCCAAAAATACTTTCACCTACAACATTCTTTAATGAATGGCTCAGTACAGTCTTTGAGCATGTGACTTACAGTCCAGTGAACAATGACATGTGGACGGTGGGCTTTTATCCAGGAGACCCGAGTGTGACTCCTGTGTGAGAATATTATTCATGCTTGAACAGACTTTGAGGCTGAGTCCAAATTAAACCAACAGTGGGGTCTTTTCTTCTTCTGATTCAAGATGTAAACAGAGGAGCGATACAGAAACATAACATTTTGTTGGAGTACTGATCTGATATATGGCACATTGACATAATGTATAGGATATGCATTCGGTGGGTTTTGCTGACAAATGTTTGTTGCTATTAAAACAGTTGGTGGTGTGTGTCTATGCTCCCCAGGTGGGATATGCAGGAGGGTGCGGAGCTGGAAGATGGAGAGAAAGCAATGGTAGAAGAACTTCAGAAAGCCTTTTTTGTTTGCTGCTGCAGCGAGGGACCACGGGACGCTCCAGGAACTGATGAGACACCAGCAAAGCAGACCCAGGGGGAAACACAACAATCTGATAAAACTGCTGCCCAATAACGGTCCACGCAGTTAGAAGTTTTATCATGTTGTAAATGTTTCCTTTTAGCATGCACTTCAGCTCTGTTGGTTGGTGTGTTTGTGTGTGTGTGTGTGTGTGTGTGTGTGTATGATGGTCGGTATAATTGGGTTTGTACACTGTATGCTGCAAATTTGCATATGTGTGTGTATAGAAAAACATGAGAGAGAGGACAAAAAGCAAAAAAGAGTGTGAGAGCTGGTGGCTCTCTCTTTATGCACATACCTCAGAAGAAGTGTGCTGCATCACATGCTTTTTATCTTTTTGAAGCACATCTGCAAAAATCTGTTCTGGGAAACTGAGAGCCTGAATTTGTTTTGCCTGGGACAAGATGGGACTGTGTGATCATTGTACATAGTTGAAGTTATTTTTCTTTTCTTTTTTTTCTTTTTCTTTCTCTAAAACAGTGACGGTAAAGACATTGGTGTCAGCATACTTTATCTCGGTCCCTGAAGGAAAACATCAAATATTATGGTTTGGAACCACAATGATATCTGTTTTGATTACGATGTGTCCCAAAAATCTGCACCACTGTGAAATATCAGTCAGTATTTTGTGCAACTGAGATAGCGTTTATGTGTAACATGATTGCTCAGTATATTTTTACAAAAGTGGTCATATTTTGGTACTTATTAAATGTGCTGTAGCTGATGTGTTTTAGAATTAAACATGAAAATAAAGGCATATTCTCATGTCTGCACTGATTAATTTTCTTCTCTGCAGTCAGCACATGTGATCTTTGATCTTCACCTTTTGAGTTTTGCTGTGTACCAACAGCACAATGTTTGGCTCGGTAATTTTTAAAGTTTAACTATGGATAGATAAACTTAATTTTTTTTCTTTTTATTGTCAAATACTAGAATTTTAGCTCACAAAGGCACAGCAATGATCCTTTCAGTAATGAGAAAATTTGCATTTCCGATGTAATAAGATCACCAATCCACTTATAGAAAAGAATTAAACGTTGAGCATTTGAATTCTGCTTTTGTCTTTGAAAAAGGCTAAACAAAAACAGCTTTAGTCTTCTCTAAATACACTGTATTTAATGTAACAATGAAACTTTTCTGGAGTGTTGTAAAAACAAAGTATTTTGCTTGCCAAACTGTTCTTTTTTGATAACTGGCTCTTGTGAAGAAAGCACTCTGATCTTTTTTTTTTCTTTTTTTTTTTCCCTCTCCCTACCTCTTAGAAGAAATAACGCATATCGGTTTGTGTGTACACAGTGTCTCACATGTACAATGCGGTCTATGCAGTCCATAAGCCTCTGAGGTGATAGACTCAGAAGATATCTGTCAGTGAGGCTGACAGTTGTTTCACAGGAAAACATATTCCACTATGCACATTTATTTCGAATTTTCAAAGCGATATAGTCATTTAGAAACTTGTGATAACATAATATGCTTATAAAAAGGGGAAAAAAACTCCTTTCTGTTCTTTTGCTTACTTTCAGTATGGGTTAGCGCATTTTCTACTGTAAGTGTTAATAGTAGAGGCATGTTTTGTTTTGGGTTGTTTTTTTTTTTGGTTTTTGTGCATTTGCTATTATAGAAAGCTTTGTGTCAAAGATACGAAATTAGAAACATTAGGCTACACGAAGACTATTTTTGAGCTTTCCCATGTATATATGTACGTATATATATATGTAAACATACATATATATGTATGTAACTATATGTATATGTTCCACTTTGTAAACTCCTCGCTTTCGAGTTATGAAGTACTTTATTGTCACAATTTCCTCATCAATACATATCAACAAAGCAGGCGCCCAGAGATGATTTGTTGTAAATAGATGCTATATAAATAAATTGAATTGAATTGAATTGAATTCAATGATGAATGAATATTTGTGAGTATTTGATATAATTCTAATGCAAAACAGTATTATAAAGTGTACAAAACTGTTGTGTGCATGTTCAAGCTCTGGTGCTGAAAAGTACAATTATATAGTCCAGGGCGGAATCATTTAATTGCATTACCATTAACAGTAGTCAAAATATTGTGATAAGATGTCTAAAACTAAACAAAGACAACAAAAAAAAGTGTCCTGTGTAATGATTTAATGATTGGTTAATTTCATCTTCTTTAAAAAAATAAAATTAAATTAAAAAATTAAATACCTATTATGGGTTACCTCAAATCTGTAAACTTTTATCTGAGGTTTTTTAGAAATCTGGAGAGCATTGAAAGGGCTAGTTATTAGCAGGGGAAAACAACAACAAAAAAAAAACATAGTCAGAACCAAATTATAGGGAAACAACAGTTTCAAAATCAAAAGTTTAAATCTAAGTACCGGCAGCATAAATATCTGGGTGTTAATTTATGAAACTGTGCATAGGATACTTAGTAAAAGTTTACGTCCAGCCAAAAGCCAGAAATAGCATGCACCAAAAATATTCCGATTTATAAAGCTGTGCATACACACTTGCAAGCAGTTTCCCTTTATAAACCACAGATCACCTGGAAGTTTCATCTGAAAGCAGGTGGATTCTCTGCATATCCTCCTCTCAACACACACATTTTACCATAAATGGTCAATGCAAAGGACCTCATGAATGTTTTCGGCATATAAATCAAGTGCTGCCAGCCATCATGCACATGCGCCTGCATGTCGGTTCTCTGTGTTGCACCAGGCCACCATGACACCAAATATGTCAGAACCATGTTTGAGTCTTAAAAAGCTTTACGTTGATCTTATGCACATTTTTACGGTTTGTATAGACAATTCATTTATGTTCAGAGCCCTTTGAGCAACAGTCATCCACATTTACATTTGTGAAAGTGCCGACTGATCATATTAAAAGTGTCATCTAATTTAACATTATTCAGTGTTAATCATATGAAACACCAACCTGCTGTTGAATTCTTGCTGCAAAAAGCCAGTTGCCAGAAACCTAAAAGTGATCAATATGCTCCGGGATGGCACGTCTGGCAGGTCAGTCTGTTTAACACTGGAGCCAGTTCAGCAAATAGATCCAAGAGCACTGATGTATTAGCTAGTCATCATCAGGGACAGGAAATCTTGGTGGTCCCCAAAAACCCTCTCCATCCTGATCCATCATCCTCCAGGAGTGTCAGCATATATA
>JBAMYA010000024.1:9718566-9728965 GCA_037176975.1 Arrhamphus sclerolepis | reverse complement strand
TCAGGGACTCATTTTTACGTTTAAAATCCCCCAGTAAAGGCGTTTGTTGGTAAAATCTATCTCTTCGGGAAAAAAAAAAAAAAAAGGGCAACAGAATTCTGTATATAAATAATCATGATAATACTTAAAAGCAGGGCTGGGCAGTTACTTTAACTTAATTTCAAATGAAAGCTATGCACCTTTTATATACAGAATTCTGTTGCCCTTTTTTTTTATTTTTTTTTACTGAAGCGATACATTTTACAAATAAATGCATTTATTGGGGGATTTTAAATGTAAAAGTGAGTCCCTGAACTTTTCTGAGGTTGTATGACGTGAAATTTGCTGTCTTAGAAAATACTTAATTTTATTAATTTTATCACTTTTTTGTCTTTGTCCACAGATTTGTTATCAAGAATAGACTTAGATGAGCTAATGAAGAAAGACGAACCTCCTTTCACATTCCCTAAAACACTGGAAGAGTTTGAATATGCCTTTAATGAACGTAAGTACATACATTTGATATTTAATGCATGAACCACATGGTGTCTGTTATATTCCAAGACCATGAATATGAGAAATGGAAATAAACCAAAGAAGATAATGGATAGTGAATAGAACAGAATGACGCTGCTCATCGTGGCTGCTTGTTGCAGTAAGCTTTTGCTAACTTTTTGTATATTTTCGAGTTTGGTAATAAAGTATTACTCATCGATTACACTGGTCTTTGAAATATTATTATTATTTATCCCAGTTTGACTGCTGTGCTACTTCAAAGATATCCTTGGTTACTTTTTCTTTTTTTTGCCACCTGTTATGATTAGTAACCATAGCAATGAGAGAGTTGTTTACACATGGGAGCAGCTGATCAGTATTTCTAGAAGCCAAAATCATGCCCAGACTGAGACCCCAAATCTCTTAAGTTGAAGAGGAGACGCTGTGGATACAGAGCAGGATTAAAGCGGAGATAGAGAAAAGACGAAGTTTAAACTAGCTCTTCTCTCCATCACAATAGGAAATGTGAGATAAGATAGTAAGATGGATGAACTTATAGCGCTGACGGGGACAAATCTGGATTTTCGGCAGTGCAGTATAATATGTATCACCAAGATGTGGTTGCAGGAGCATATCCACCTCAGCGTCTCTCTGCTCGACTTTCTGACGACATGGGCAGACAGAGATTCGAAGAGGAGCGGAAAAAGCAAGGGCGGTGGAATAGCAGTACTTGTTAACAACGGATGGTGTGTTCCAGGACATGCCACCGTGAAACTGCAGCAATTTCTGCAGCCCAGATATTGAATTGTTAGCTGTGAGTTTCTGTTTCTTAATATTTACATAAAGAGTTCACCAGTGTTTCTTTGGTGGCAGTTTACATCCTGCCATCAGCTGGAGTTGATGCTGTGTGTGATGTCATCAGCTCTGCCGTGACTAAGCTACAGACACAACAGCCTATTGTGTTCCTGACCATCACCAGTGACTTTAACCACGTCTTTCTTTCTGCCACATTTCTAATGCTTTAATAGTTTGTCAGCTGCTCCACCAGAGAAAATAAAAGATTGGATTTGTTTTATATAAATATCAGAGATGCGTACAGCTGCTCTGGGCAAGGTGGATCATAATATGGTTTTTCTCTTCTCAACCTATAAACCCATTGTCCAGAGGCAACCTTTGGCCAAAATGACTGTAAGGTGGTCACAGGAAGCTGAAGAAAACGTGTAAGGGTGTTTTGAGGCTGTGATTCAATCTATGAGGCACATAGAGGTGACATCAATGTCATAACTGAGTGTGTGACTGAGTAAATAAACTTCTGTGTGGAAACACCACCCCAACCAGAACAGTGAAGTGCTTTCCTAGTAATACACTGTGGATCACCAGTGACCTGAAAGAACTGCTCAACAAGAAAAAAACAGCCTTCAGGGAAGTAGTTAGGATATTAATGAAGTCAGTATAAAAATAATTTTAAATCAGGATTGGAGACAACAAGTTTGTGATACAGGAAAAATCCAGGCTGCTTTACTTTGTCAGAAAAAACAGAAGAAACAGGTGGATGCCTCCACAATCACCTGGATTACTGACTACCTGACAAAGAGACCATGGTTTGTGAGTTTGTGTCTGACAAGGTGCTCAGCAGCACAGGAGCACCACAGGTTCACCATTCCTCCTCATACTGTACACCTTATACTTAGAGTACAAGTTGGAGGTCTGTCATTTGCAGATATACTCAGATGAGCCGTTGTGGGTGTATCAGTGATGGACAGTATACGTCTGATGGAGTTGATGGAGTTTTGAGATAAGAATGTTGCCCCATTTTTGTCTAATATAGAATTCAAGCTGCTCAACATTCAACAGCTGGCAGGCCAGTTCAGCACCCTGATTCTACTACTATGATGTCATACTTTTGTAATGGATGCAGTATGATCTTACAGAGAGATCATACTGCTGAAAAAGATGTTGACTGGATAGAACCATATATTGCCTCTAAAACTTGTACATATATCATCTTCAGATGTTCAGACTGCCTATTCCTAGGCACTAATAAAAACCACATCAGGGATGCAGACTTTGAAACTGAGCTCTGAAAAACGTCACACAATCTTTCTCCTGTTAAGTCTGGATGTTACAGCGTCCCTGGTTTCCAAAAGGAATTTCAAATTTTGATTTATCTTACCACAGGGTAAGATAACAAGTTTTCCACTTTGCCCAAGTCCATTTTGACTGAACTAAGGTGCAAAGAAGACGGTTGCACTTCTGAATCATGTTCAAATATGGTTCCTTCTGTCCATAATGGAGATGGAACTCGCATTTCTGATTGTAAACTGTGCTCTTAGATAGTGATTTTTTCAGTGTCCTTTTTGGAAACCCATGCTGTGGGTTGATTACAGAATCATTTCTGCTGAATTAGGGCCTTAAAATCAAAGTATCCAGTTTTGATTTTCAACTTTTTACATTAACATTTAACAGTGTGACTGCATGTATTGATGCTTCTAGGCTCCTTGAATGATTTCCCCCACCCCCATTCCTCAGATTTTGTTTTTAAATGTGAATCCAACCAAGTCTGTTACATTTGATTTAAGTCTGAAAAGCGTTTTATATGTCATCTTTAACTGGCTCAAAGTTGTTTTTTCATGTTAGCAGGATTTCACCTGCCACTAAATATTTAAATTTTGCATCAACTCTGTAAATTCTCCCTTGTCAACTGTCTTTCCTTCACCACTGGAGTCAGCTGGCTGCAGGAAGTCATGTGACTGCAAAAAAACCCTTTTAAATCAACGAAGAGGAGTAGGAGGATGTCTTCTGTTTACTGTTGTTGAATCATGGTATCTGAGCTCCATTGATGATGGCTTTTTTTTATAGTTGCTGTAACTCAGAGTCAACATACTCAAGAGTTAATTGAACCAACTCAGAACAGCTGTTCTGAAACCTAAAACTCTCAGAGTTTGTTGACTCTGAGTTAAGTTTTTTGACTCGGAGTTTGTTGAACCTCCTTTGTGAAACAGGCCCCTGCTCAGCTGCAGAGAGGAAGTGACTTAGCGGCTCAGGAGACAGCACCAGAGAGGGACTGATTGGCATACCTGCCCTGCATATGCTAATCAAGGTCCCTCCATTTAAGCAGCGGCACTGATGCTTGGGCTCTGCCTGGGTCAGTGACGACAGTGGAACTTGTTGTGTATGTTTAGCAATAAACGGAAACAGGAACTGATGTGCGTTTTTGGAGTGTTTTATGTTGACTAGAATCCTAGTAGCTGATACTACAATTATATACTGTAGATGATTAGATATTATCAAGTCTTCATAATTTTATGCTAAAATTACAGGAGCATAATTCTGAAATTCCTTTATTTGACTTAATTAATTTCAATAATGCTTCATTAACCCCCAAAGTGAAATTATACATCTTGCAGTAACTGTCTTTATTTACGTTTCTTCAATTAGCCATTATAGATGTTTATCGTTTTGGGCAGGAGGGATCTCCTGTAGTGGTCTATGTTGCATCACATCTGAAGAAGCCTCTGACGAAGACAATGTTGCTAAATCACTTTCTTTTGAAAAGGATGCTCAATGTTGCCCACAATACTGTCCCCAGACCAGACCCAGCCTTGTTATCAGTTTGTTCAGTTTAAATTTTTTAAGTTGTTTTAAGGGTAATAGTTTAATAGTTTATTTTTTTAAGTTTAAGTTGTTTGCTGTGATGCTGTTATGGCAACAGATGAGATTGCATTCTTCACAACAGACTAATAAAATTCTTCACAATTTGTAGATGTATTTTTTACACAGACTGGGGAATTTCTTGCCCATCTTTCCTTCTGAAAGACTTTCCCTTCCAAAGATGCTCTTTTTTTATACATGTCACATCACTCACCTGTCAGTTCAACAAATTAGTTGTAAGATGTTCCTTTAGGCATTTCTTTGTATTAGGACTTTATTTTACAGTCTATGCCCCAGTTCTTCTGAGACATCATGTTACAATGAAATTGGAGGGCTCTAAACTGCAACCTGAAATTTTACCTTTGCAACCTAAAGATTTTTTGGGAGCATTTGTTAAAGTTTAAATTGTTGTGGTTTTACAGTTTTTTCTGTGAACATCCACTGTATGAACACAATATGTTCCTAATATGTACTAACCGTAATCATTGTAATCAATCATATAAGCTTGAAATTTAAATTTGAATATTGTCTAAGTTTATTAATATCACACCTGCTTTTATAATTACATGACACAAGGAGCAAGAAAATACAATGAAGAGAACAATCACATATTCATTTATTTATTTCGGATGGCTATTTTCCTGCTTTAACAAAACACAGTGAGATTGCCAGAAATGAAAATAAGGAAATTCCTGTGTTTATCAGTGTTTTTTATTTGGTTGGGATGCTGATAATCATACAGCTTGGTTGGCAGAGCTGCATGGTTACAAATGAAGAGCTCACCTTCACCAAATTTAAATCCAAGATATAGCTTATTAGAATAGCAACATCAGTGTGACATAAGCAAATAACAAGTCATGTGCCAACGTCATTGTTTTTAAAGCAGATATGATCTGCCAGCAAACCCTCTGTGCCCTGACCCTCAGTCACTGAAACTGCCTGTCAAGTACTGGAATGCCCCCTTTCTGATAGGAAAGGAACCTGAGGTTATGAATAAGGTTGAGAGGTACTGACTAGATATAGTCAGGCCCACCTCAGTGCACAACACAGGTGCTGGAACCAATCTCCTCGAGAGGGACTGGTCCTTGTTCCACTCCAGTTGTCCATGGTGAAAGGTGTTGAGCTGGAGTGGGATGGGGAGGCTGTATGTTAGGGTTTTGTGCAGCGGATGAGAAGGTAGCTCCAATGCACCTTTGAGTTGGGGAACAGTCTCTGACTCTTTGCCATTCTGCACCATGCAGCAGGTCAGCGTACCTAACCTTGTTGGGGTTCCTGGCTTGTGTACTGGAAAGTGTTTCTAAAGGAGACTGTTGCCCTGATGGGGGACTTCAACGCTTATGTGGGTAACAAAAGTCTTACCGAGAGGTATTGGACTGGGAGGAACAACTTCTTTATCTGAACCTGACTGGTTAGGTGCTCTTAGCTGGTGCCCCTAACTTTTTGAAATTTGGGAGCATTAAAGGTACTAAGTAAAAAAGTTAATTTTGAGTTGTTGTTTTTTTTCCCCCACAAAAATGGTACGGTGTCTCACTTTCATGTTATTCCCATGTTTTATACAGCATCTCGACTTTTTTTTTATAGAAGGGGTTGTATTAATAAATTGCAGTCAAAGTCAGACTGTTGCCTGTGCTACTGTTTATCATTTAATTGCCTTGTCTTAATTGAAATATTGTTACACAGAACGTTTTTTTAATGAATAAGCAGATTTAACATTTTATTGCTTACTTGTGGATCTTTAAACTTGGGATTCAGTGCCATGATTGCTGTTTCATGACTTAACAAGCATAAAACTAACCTTGGTTATGGGACTACAGTGTGTGTGCATTTCATTTTAAGTGTTTTTGTTTTTTTTTGTTTTTTTTGTTTTTTTTGCTTTGTTCTCTTTGATTCAGTCAGCTGCTGGAGCAAAATCAAACAATCATGGATTTCAAACACCACTGCATTTTATGCTTTTTTATAATCCTTAGCATCTTATGATTTTTTTTCTCTTTTAACTTCAGCTATTCTGTTTAGGTTTGTTCTGTTTTTTCTTCTGATCTAATTCTGTAGATTTTTGTTAGTAGATGGTCCCCCTCACAATGTCATTTTTTTTCCCCAGGCTTGTCTTTCATCACTGAACCAGCTCATAGTTGTGAATCAGTTGTGAATCTCTCTTACTGCATTATATGAAACCACCTTTATGGAGTCACAGGGAAAACTTTCACTTAGAATTCCTTTATGTTGGTCTTTTGCTATCGAGAATAGTCAAAACTCTCCCTCTATATCCAGATTTAGGGAACAGCAACATCATGCTGTACCTTCACCCCTGACTTCTGTGGGTTCAGATTATCCAAAAATCTCTGAAGGTTTCTCCTGGGTTGCTTTGATGAGACCAGGTGGAGAGGAAGAGTTAGGAAAGCAGTTGTGCTAGGGATTTTGGTTTTTAGTATTCCCCCCTAGTCTCTTTTTCTGTCTCTCTTATCCCCTCTGTTCTCTGTCACTGTCTGCCTGGCTGAGTGGGAGACATGTTGTGTACTCTACGGCCCGTCAGTAACCTACCCAGCCTTGCCCTCTGCCTGACGGAGCATTTGCATAACCTCACTGTGCCTAAGAACAGAGTCACAAAGACTCAGCCAACAGCCAGCCACTCTACACCACCCTCAGGTCCCAGTTCAGTCTTCCATGGAGGCAAGAACACATTCAGACTCTCTATTTTACTCTTCCACATGCTTTTGTCTTTCTTCCTCCCCTTTCTTTCTTTTCTTTCTCCTTTTTTCCCTCTATTTTAGCCTCTTCTCCACTCAAAATATCTAACTAAAGCACAGATACCTACCCACCCATCCACAAAGGCACGTATTCACTCCCCCACCAATCTGTATGTCTTGTCAATTTCTTCTCAGGCCTGTTTTTGAAGGATAGCATTTTCATTAAAGCTCCGTGGGCCCTTCGGCAATGTCTCTAGTATGTCGTCTAACAGTCACTCTGGCTTGAAGGCATTTCTATAGCTACACCATGCTACCTTAGCTGGAGACAGGTGGAACAAAAATGTTAATTTGACCATGTAATGATGTGAATACAGAAGAGGCTGTGTACAATAGTTTGCAGGTATCTTAATCACTGAAGATGATGGCTTCATCTTGTCAGCCCTCCGGTTTTCCATTACTGGAAATCCAAGGTTATGTACACCTAATTAAGCGGCCAAATTGAGAACAGAATGCTAATTATGACAGAAAAAGAGGAGAAAAGTTGAGAAAATGTTATTCCTGTGAGAGGATGCATTGGGAGAGACAGTGGAACAGATCACCCCTCAACCTGCACACACACACACACACACACACACCCACACACACATGCGAGATGTGTATTCTCTCCCTTGTGAGCAGACACACACATACACACACACCCCTTTCCTACTGTAGGATTTCATTATAGCTCTACTCTTTTTTTTTAAGGCTCTACTGTTTAGATACTTACCCTTGCATGAATGCATAATTTATTTTCTTTAAGGTACTTGGTGTAAGCACACTGCTTTCTGCATACTGTTTTAAGTTCTTACTTGTACCCTGCTCATCCTCTTAGGCATAAATGTGTTTTTAAATGCGACATGATACAAAATCTAGACTCAGGATTACATATTGTCTAACAACAAACAGCAAAGCAAATGCTGTAATACACAATGAGCGAACGATGTAGGATTTATCACATTGATAGAGGTCTGAAATGGTGGCAATTTAGAAGGAAATGAGAAAAAAATTTGAAAATGTATTCTTTTATCTTGGAAAGATATATTTATTTATATCTTAGATGGGTTTTCCTGAAATTGTGCAATAATTGAGAAGGTATGAGAGCCCTGGGCTATTTAGGTTAAGTATGTGTACTTTCTTTGGTTTAGGTCTTACGAATTTTGCAGTCATAAAGGTCAAAATTAAATTTAACACTGTTTAGTGTTTTATTGTGTTGCAGTGTCAACCACAGGATGGATGGGCTCATTCCTAAGGTAGTGGTTTCACAGCCACAGAAGGGTAATTGTTTAAAAAGTGGTACCATTTCTGAACGGCATTTTCCAGTGTTAGGATTGTTTTAAATGAGATAAAACCTGAATGTGAATCTGGATTACCAGAGTCACAATAAATCACTTATACATTGCTCCAAAGACCTTTTGTGGTGTAAGTCACTTGTAACATTTTGCAGATACACACATAAATCAGCATAGTGAAACTTACTCTATACCCACACCTGGACATCCTGGCTGTAACTGCTGATCTGTGTGTGTGCGTCTTTGGACATTTGTAAATTTTGCTGGTGAAGATGACTGGCTGATATCCAGTTAGCATCCTCAAAGGAAATTATCATGGCCAAAGCATGAATGCATGCCAGTGCACCTTTCTTGCACTACACAAGCACACACACAAAACATGTTCAAAACTTCTTCCCACACTTGCTTTAATTTTTGCTCTTGACAATTTCTAGTGGAAAAGACAGGGACAGCATTGTGGCATGTCGCCATGGTTAAAGAGGAATGGGAGAGGCTTTAAGACAAGTGAAGAGACAAAGAGGAAAAGAGCATTTTTACAATACCAGCTGTCCAATTCTGGCTTGCTAGACTACCCAGAAGGCTGTTAAGAGTCGTGACTGGAAGAATGCTGCACATCCATAGGCCCTGAACCCTGCCAGACCCGGGAAGGAATTAAAAAAAAAAAAATAGAATTTCAAAATGACCACAAAAAAAAAGAAAGAAAAGCAAATTAAGCTGAAGTTTGCTTAATTTGATTGGTAGATGTAGATTTGCATGTGTCACAGCTACACTTGTGTGATGGCTTCTGTTGTCATTGTAGTTAATTTTTCTGTCTCCCACAGATGGCCAGCTCAGGCATATAAAAACAGGTGAGCCCTTTGTATTCAATGCCAGAGAGGATCTCCACCGCTGGAATCAGAAACGCTATGAAGCTCTTGGAGAGGTAACAAACTGCTTTTCTACAAGCATACCAAGACCTTGTTTACACATAGACTATTTTGAAACTTGCTCTTTTATTGACTTGGAAATGGGGAAATGTGTTTGCTGACCCTTTCACAAACTTTAAACAGAAAATGCTCACGATGCACAACAGCAGCATGATGCATGAACACAATGTTAAAATTTTACATGTCAGCCTGCAGCTTTTGGAAACCAGGAGCCAAATAGTGAATGTGCTGAAGACACTGACTAAAGAAAATTCACTACATCGTAGAATGTTGTGAAGAGAGAGCCTATGGGTAGTCTTGTTTAGTCGCATTTAATTTATTTATTTATCTCAGATCAGTGGTAATGGATAGTAGATGAATCCTATACATTGCAGCTTTAATTCCCTGAAATCTGCTAAAATCTCTGTAACATTTGACTTCACTGAAAACAGATGTGACTGTATTTCCTGCTAAATTTCCTTTCATTCAGTATATATTACAACTTCTAAAAGCCAGCTCAAAGACCCTCTATTCGACCCTCTATTTCAACAGTCTGACAAATGTCTTGTATATAAAAATGTTTTTAGTTATAGTAGTACTTCCTAATCCTGGTCCTTAGGACTCACTGCCCTGTAAATTATAAATGCTTCCATGCTCCAACACACTTGATTTAAATTAATTAATCACCTCATCAGCTTGTTGTCAAGGTTTGCACAAGTACATTAATGACTCATTAATTTTTCGCCATGTGGAAAAAGGATTACAGCCGGTTAACCATCCTGGGTCTTTGTTGCTGTTTTTTTTATTTTTTATGATGCACCAAATGTTTTCTCTTGGCAAAAAGTCTGGACTGCAGGCAGGCCAATTCAACACCTGGATTTTCTCCTGTTGCTCCATGCTCTTGTGATGGATGCAATGTGGTTTAGCATTTTCTTGCTGAAATATGCAAGATCTTCCCTCAAAGAGAAGATGCCTGGATGGGACCATACATTGCTTTAAAATGTGCTCTTTAGCCTTGGCGGTGCTTTTCCAGATGTGTGAGCTGCCCATGGCATAGGCACCTATGCAGCCCCATACCATCCATCCATTAGAGATGCAAGTTTTTTAATTGTCCGCCGTCCAGGGGAAGAGGAAGGATCCTCTTCAGTCTCCAGGACTGAAGAGGAGAGGGATCATGGCAGTGTCACTGATGGCGTCGCCATGATCCTTATGACGGGCTTAAGGCTCATGCTCTGGGTTTCTAAAGTGCCAAGATTACTTGAATTGCAGGATACGGCGTGTGGGGGGGGGGGGGGGGGGGGGGGGGGGGGGGGGGGGGGGGGGGGGGGGGGGGGGGGGGGGGGGGGGGGGGGGG
>JBAMYA010000024.1:9705182-9718011 GCA_037176975.1 Arrhamphus sclerolepis | reverse complement strand
GCAAGGGTGGTTGGAGGGGGGGGGGAGGGAGTCCGTTCCCCCCCCCCCCCCCCAAAAAAAAAAACAAAAACAAAAAAAAACAACAAAATTTTGATTCACCTGGCCACAGAACACCTTTTTTTTCATTTCAGACCATTTCAGATTAGCTTTAGCCCAGAGCAGATGATGGTGTTACTGGGTCATGTTCACTTATTGCTTCTTCTGTGCATGACACAGCTTTAACTTACATGTGTGTATCTCATCACTTTCCAGTGATTTCTGGAAGTGTTCCTGAACCCATGCAGTGATGTCCAGTAGAGAATTATACCAGTATTTTTAGAGAGCCTGAGGGCTTTAACATGTGTCCAGTTTTGACTTTTGGCCTTGTCCCATGCATACAGACATACCTTCTGCTTCTCTGAATATTTTGATATTATGTACTGTCGGTAGGTTTTTGGATACAGTTTGTTGCGGATCTTTTATATTATGTACTTTAAATCTTCAAAATCTTAGCATAAGATTTAGCAGAGTTTTCCTTTAACAGATACAGGTGCATGCAATACACTTTTGAATGGGATGTGACTGTAGATGAACTTTTACTTGCTTTTGTATCTTTTAATTGAGTATTCTCTTTTAAGGGCTCCACTTCAGAAATGCTGCAGGTTAAATATTGCAGACACTTTTTTTTTTACAAAGTCCTTTATTGCTGCTTTGAGTTTGTAGCTTTATCATTGTACAGTATACCCAGAAATAAAGCATCCTGCAGTTCACCTCTATTTCACTCCCACAGCTCCACTACATTTATTATGCATTAAGACAATGAGACAAATGTTCCTTTGTAATCTATTTTTTTCTCTCGTTATCCCCTATTATATTGTTTTTTTTTCTTTTAATTCTTATGTGCATACTTTGAAGTTCAAAACAAAATGATAGACTTGTTTCTGGGATTACCTGGATGTTTTTTATTTTTTATTTCTAATACAGGTATACAGTTGCTCCTTTGAGATTTAGCCCTACGTGAAGGCTTTTTCCCCATCTTTCCTTTTGCTTGCTCAGGCGCTATCTGTCAGCATTTAAAGAGCATGAGAAACAAACATGTAGTATCATGAAGTGAATGAAAACACAAATATTTATATGAACTGTGCTCAGGATTCTAAGGAAAGAAAACATTTGGAGAAACACAAAAAGTATGAATGTGTGCAAATTTTACTTATTTTCTGATTTTAAAAAAACAAAACAGTAGCATCTACTTCAAAGACAGAGTAGGAACTGATTCCTGTTGACATTATTTTTTTTGTAGTGACAACAAATCTGGTCTTAGTTGTAATCCAGGATGTAGAATAAATGGTGAGTAGAAAGGAGAACTATTTGAATAAGCAATATTGTCTTTCTCTTGTTTTAAGGCCAAAGATGATTCAAGAAATTTCATGCTTCTGACACATCTTTGGAAATGGAAGTCAAATGTTTTGGGGGTTTTTTTCATAAGAAATGTGCTCCATTATAAATAGAAACACCATCAGATTTTTATGCATTTGATTGTAAAAGAAGGCTATGCTGCTTAGTCAGCCCCTTTAATTAAGGCTTTAAAGATGTGAGTTACACATGCACACCTGCATTTCTACATTCAGCTGATACACGCAGATCCATTTCTGCTTGGATCCCTCATTGTTTGTATGTCTGATCCTTTCTCACATCACTGGCTTTCATTTTGTGGTGGCAGGTAGGATGAGAGGGTACATGTAGAAGAAATGTGCATGCCCACTGGTCTGCTAGGGGCTAACTCCACTCCTCAGCGCACTCTAATGTCCTCTTTCAATGTGCCGACTGAGACAGTCTAAGAAATAGCTTCATTCAGCAAGTGAGCTGTGTGAGATGGCACAAGGACATGGGTGCATGTGTTTGCTCCTGGCACTGTGAATAGAATAACATCATTATTGCCCCCTAATGTTCAGTCAAACTCCTTTTTCTTTCCTTCCTTCGTGGATACCCTTGTCCATCTCTCCCTCTTCCTCTTCTTTCCCTTTAATGTCTCTCCATTCTCACAGTTATTTATATTGTGTAGAGGACTCTGTATGTGTATGTGTGCATGCCTGTTTGTGTCTGTTTACTTATGAGAGAGGGCTGGGGGATGGCGCTTTTATTGTCAGACACATCACAGCACCAGATGTCCAATTTGCACTTCAGCCTCGTCTGAATGGAGGGACAGATAGAAAGAGGGCGATAGAAGATGTTGGTATGATGGCCTCCAAGCCAAAGAAAGAGATGGGAACAAAATGTGAGATAGTTTTAAATAGTTTTTTTTTTCATCTACAGAAGATAGTTCTGAAGTTTTGCAATATATTTCATGTATGATGTAGAGAGATTTGCAGGTGGTATTCTAATTCTGAAAAACTGCATGGGTCTAATTTCTTTGGGGATCATTTCTTTTATTTCTGTGCATTAAAACGGCAATACATGTTTTAGTTTCAGTTTAACACCTGAGAAAATCTGCTGAACAATTAATGTTAAAATGCAAACTACTTGAAAAACCTGTTAATATTAACAGTGAAAGAAAGAAAAAAAAATGAGATTAGAATAAATTCACCCAAGGTCTTTCAGCAAAAAATATGTTCTGGCAGATGGTGACTATGATGTACATATAATAATGTGATAATACACGCACAGTGTTTAATTTCTTAAAATATTGAGCAAACCTGCTTCCAGTACTTTCTGACTTACAGTTGTGGGGAATGGGAATTCAGTCACTTATTAAAGGTATGTATAGATGTTGGATGCAGTTGCATAAGGAGAGACACCTACAGGATGGTTGTCTGTCTCTGGATGAGTCGTACAAATGGGAAGTTTGCAATTGCAGTGCCTCTTTATGTTATTAATGTACTATTTCTAGAGGTTGCTCTTATTTTTATTGTTTACGGTGGTCTTACTTTTATATTCTGTTTGTTTAAAAACTCTAGCCTACAACTAAAAACTTCACACACTGCTGATATCGTGACATTCTCATCCTTTGACTCTGACTGTCATAATGGCTGTATTACAGCTCTAACACAGTGCAGGCTTCTTCACTGTGTTGCTCAGTCCAGCAGGGTCACCTCGGCCTGCATAGGTGTCAGCTGGAATCTAATTCCTGTGATTTGGTGATGAATTTCTCTGATAGAAGACAAGCATAGGGTCTGGCCCAGATGGAGCTCTATTATGCTGTTAATAAATGAGGATTCTTCTCTGTTCTGTCTGCATCTGTCGAATGGAAGGCAGTCACAAATTTGAAAACACACAAACACACACACACACGCACACAATATTATAATGAGGTAAAGCTAGCCAGATGGCTGAATTAGAAAGCTCTCTCTCGATCTTTTACACACTTTGCAATCTCGCTGTTGTCTCTTTTTCTCCTCTTGCCCTGCTCTCTTGCCACATTATGGATATTTTGTTGCATTTCTGAATATGGGTCCAAGGTTAAAAGCTTTGATCAAGTGTAAATGAATTCTGCACAATAGAATTCAAAAGTTTAAAATCTCTAGTGTGTGCGTTTCATATTCTTTTCAAATTGGAACATTACTCTAATACTTGCACTTGAACTGGATGGACTCCTTAAGATTTTTTGAATCTGAAAACCTTTGCTATTTCTTCAAGAAGCCTCTTCTGATGTCAGGGGAGTATGCCTTTCTTCAAGATCCCCCTAAAAGTTGAGTTGTGGACAAAAGTGTGAAATAGTTAGCTCTTGTCTTTGTGGTCTTCAAGTAGTTCTTCAAGGCTTTGATTTCTGTATGAGACCATTATACTGCAGCAGTAAGAATCCTTATAAACAAAAATGCAAACCAGCGGATTAAGGGTGTCTTTGGAGGTTAAGTGCTACTAAACTTTGGCTGGGAACTAGTTTTTTGGAGATGTTCTCCTCCAAAGACAACAAAACCTTCCAGGCTTAAAAAAATATACTTTTTTTTTTTTTTTTGGTAATTTCCATTTTGGGACAATTTTATCTGTTTCTGTAATACACTGCAAAGTGTCACATACTACCCCCAGTCTCTCTATCATTTAACAAGAAAGACAATGTTTTTTAATACCATATCTCCAATTATTACATCATGTCTATGTACAACTCACTGTGAAGATACGCTGAGGGTTGCACCTCATGAGGACATTGGATCCAGTCCATCCCAGTGTCACATCAATACATGCTTCAACAGATGCATACTTGTATCATTATCATCATTATTATTTTTATTGGCTATGTGTGTTAATTTACTTGGAGTTTCTTTTCACTTAAAAAGGCTTCAGACACATATATCTCAAAAGATAAATGCTGAAAAATCCATACTTTAATGATGGACAAATAAATGATCACTTTATATTCATCACTTTTGAATAGATTTTGGTATTAACAAGCTGCTGATATGATAGACCTGCTCTTAATTTTCTAATAATTTTTCAAAATCGCTTCCATTTTATGTTGGCCTGAAAATTAGTGCCAAACTAATGCAGGTCCTATTGCCTTTTAAATAAGAAGACCAGTCAAAAATACACAATTACAGCAAAGTGTGGCTTAGGCAATATAACTTTTATGTTTGTAAGAATAAGGTGAAATTGAAATCAAAAATCAAGTATTGTGGCTGCTTTTGTATTTACATCAAACCAGAGCTTGTTTGAAAACAAATGAGGGCTCACCTTTTCACATGATCTGCATTTGTTTGTTTGATGTGCTCCATTTCTTAGAGGACAACAAAGATGCCATTCAGACATCTTGGAATACACTAAAATAGCTACCAAAGCAGTTTCTTTAAATCAAACTAAAACTGTAAAGTTTCAACATACCTAGTCGATTTCTCATACCATGTCAAAAAACTTCATTTAGGTTAAAAAAACAAATATCACTTTTATTGATCTGCTAATACTCATGTACTTTAGTCCTAATATAATACATTAGACATCTAATAATCTAGTGATATGTTGGAAAGCCATTCAGTTAGGACATTTTACAGATGAGTCATTTGTTTTCTGATTTACATGTTTTTCTTTTCTCCAATATTCAAAAATAAAGTGGAATATTATCCCACTCAGTAAATGGCACTGACCAAGAAGAGGTGGATTACAGATTCGGATTGTTCATGTGCTACCACTGAACTATGAAAAGTCAAGGAGCAGTCATCAGGTGTTGCATCCAGCCCATGGTGGAAAACTTGGTGACAGGCCTTGGTACTGTACTTAAAGCACCAGGGGGCCCTGTCACAATTGCAGACCATTTTGTTTGAAAGCTAATGGCATCCCTCTAAAGAGGACCTATAAATGACAGCCGTCTGCCCTGAGTCACTGGCTGCCATTATGTCTCCATTCCCAAAACATTGCTACTTCTGCTGAGAGACGTGAGGGTGAAGCAGAGGTAGTCAAATGTAAATGGTTGAAGGATGAGGTAGATTTCAGTTGATGAAAGAAAAGAGAATTAGACAGGGAATGGGAGAAGGTTGTTAGAGAAAAGACAGGAGGAATAGTAGTTTTAGCACAGACATATGTTGCTACTGCTGACACTGACAGTGGCACACAAGACTGCTTAGAATTAGCTCTATGCCAGCTTCTCACTTAACACCTGAGGAGGTCATTATGATGCCATTAGGATTAGTGGAGCAGGGAGGGCAGAGCGGCAGTAAAACAGAGGGATGTCTATGGTAGGTGTAAACAGTCTCTTTCTCTGAGAACGTTCCCCAGGAGAGGCTTCTCTCCTTTGACAGAAGAATGACAGAGAACTCATGGGAATTACAGCAATCTCTCTTTCTGTCTTTGTTTTCCCAGGTGGACTGACAGATCACATATTCACAACAATGGGGCCTATTTTAATACAGTTTCTGTTGATACACATGGTTGACTTAAAATAAACAACCTTTCCATTGCCTTACGCGCTCTCTCATTTTTGGACTCGCTCCTTTGCTTTGCTGTTGTTGTTGCTTCTGTTGTGCTGCATTGTTCATGGGGATTTTTTTTTTTCTCTCGGCTTTCTTTACCTTTCCTCTATTCTCTGGAGAAGCAGGAATGCTTTCCGGGGTGCAGTCAGTGATACAGCATCGAGAAGCTCTTTCAGTTGATTATATAAACAGCTTTGATACCTCTTCTTGCTCTCTGGTGTTTATGGCTAAGTGGCTTTTAGAAAGGACTCTGGACTTAAGAGACAAAAGGTGTGCCAAGCTCGTACAAAGGTGTTTTGTGTTTTTTTTGTTTTTTTTTATGCATTATTTCTAATTCGTATATTATCATGGTTCAATAAAGACCCTTTACGTTTTATTGTTTCTTATTATTTGAACATTTTAATAAGTGTTATGTCTAAATGTTACGTCTAAATCACAATTATGACTGAATGTCTTAATTGTCATGATCACTTTTAGATTTTTGCCTTCCTTTTGTTTCCCTGCCATTTTTATGTTCTTACATTTGCTTCACTTCACTTCATCATGAGTTTTGATTTGGGCTCCACCACCTTGGTTTTCTTGTTTTTCATCTCTTTATTGCCTTCACTTTGGTCTTCTAAACCCAGCATGACTGTTAATCAGTGGGAAAACACATGCAGGAAGTGCACGCAGGGCACCTGGGGCATAGTTTCATGTACCATGGACCAGACTAAGGGCCAGATTTACTAAAGGTTTGCATGTATTAAAACAAGTGCAAACTCACTGCACACGCCAAATAAACATACAAACTGATTCAGTGGGCCAATGGTTTGCGTGCAAAATAGCGCGTCTAATCCATTTAGTATGTCCGCTGCAATGAATATGCAATTTGGGACGTTAACACGCAATTCTGCGTGTGTTGGGAGGAGAATATGTAAATATATTAATTTAGCACCCACGAAGGGATTCATCAAACCTGAACGCCATTTTGCTCATAGAAATTGCATCTAAATTTAACACGTTTCAAAAGGACGTGCAAACAGTCTGTATGCGTAATTGCGCATGCATGGCTGTGGTTACTGACACAAGAAAGAGACATCAAACGAAGCAAGGAGACGCAAAGAATTATTCACCCTTGTGTGGACGTTTTTGGGATGAACGGGGAAACAATCATTAAAACATATCGCTGATCCAGCATTGCCATTTTGGGGCTGCTGGTGGAACTCAGAAGGGATTTGAAGCCAGCCACGAGAAGGAGTCACGCAATGAAAAAACTCAATAAATAAAACTTTCTAGTTTACACTTTTTTCCCCCACATCTGGGTCATTCCAGCATACGGTAGCTGCAACTGGCATCTCTCAACCCCGTTTTTCAGCTGTACAGTCATAAGTCTCTAATGTCATGTGGTGCTGGATGGCCAGAGTGATTAGGTTTCCACGCACTTGGCAGTCGTTGACTGGCTTTTCTTTTTCTTTCTTTCTATTTTTAAAAAAATTTTTTTTTTTTTTATTTACAGTTGCAGCATTTCTCAGAGTGGTAGGAGCTTGAATGCGCAGTGCGTTTGTGATGCCAAAGGCATCATTACCAACTTTGTAGCAAAATATCCTGGGTCAGTACATGATTCTTTGATTCTGAAAAAGTTTTCTATTTTCCAAGTTGTGAGATTGAAGATGGCTGGCTTTTAGGTGGGTCAATTTGAAATCCTTTGTGAAATAATTAATTGCATTAAAAACAAGAGCATGTGTCATATTTTTGAGAAAAAATAAAAACATGATTATCCATACATGCTGAAGAAATAAGATACGAGGACTGCAGAAGGAATATAGAGGAGAGCTCCGTTGGAATCCTGAAGATCAGGTTCTGTTGTTTGAAACTGACTGGTGGAGCACTGCTGTACAGGCCAGATAAAACAAGCAAAACCCTCATTTAAATAGGGCGTCTCCAACATGTTTGCACCTGCCGCTATTTTCAAAATCACTCTTTGTAAATGATGTGCAAACTGTGGTTCCACCTCTCGCACAAAATTCTGGATTGCACATGCAAATGACTACACAAATTGGGATGTTGATATATCAGGCCCTATATCTGGGCCATAGTGTCCACAACTGGATATGTTCCTAAAAACAAACTTTGTTGTTGTCTCAATGTTCTTTATTAAAACTGTGGCTTTATGTAAGTGATGAAGAGGCTGCCACGGCCAAGGTATGGAAGGTACTGATGTTAAAGCCCATCAACCTAAAGATGTCTTATCAAGGCCATGCACTATACAGTTCTTTCTCCCACTCCATTCACTCTTGCTCTTCTCCACCTCCTCTGCTGCTAACTGCAGTGGGATGAGACTCTGGGGATTACTTTGCCACCTCTATTTTTCTTTGTCTTTCTCTTCTACCATTGAGCTTCTATCCAAGCCCCTTGGTTCTGCTCTGATCTCCCTCTTCTTGGTTCATTGCCACAATGCATCCTTGACACAAACAAACCACAGGAACAGTGACCTCAGCTGCAGAAGTACCATATAAGACGATCCCATGATAACTTTCTTAGTGAAGAAAACCATTTGCTGCATGAGTGAGAATCGTTATCTTCTCCGAGTTAGTCTTGCTAGTTCACATAATTACCTTGATTATAGATATTTTCTTAAGTCAGTCATGGCCACTGCTCTGTGTGTGTCTGTGCAGTGGAAATTGTCTCTTTGCAGTAGTGTTTTGATATGGACCTTTGGCAGTTAAGTTTTATATCAGAAGGAATCCAAACTTATAGGGGCATATAAAATAACACCAGGGAGTCTTTTTTTCTGTTGTATTCACCTTCCCTTCACTTCTCTTAGTGTTTTCTAATTTTATTTGTGAAATCCACTACTCATGCTTGCCCTGTAGTCTCATGCCAATAATGTAGACATTCCTTCAGGCATTTCATTAAAGCACTAATAACACATTGGTAATTAGGTGACAAAGGGCCCTTTATTATTGTACTGATCAGCTGCTGAGACATAGTCCTCAGAGGCTGATATAGAAGGAGGTTGTGTGTGTGAGTGTTTTGTGTATGTGTGTGGTCTGAATCTGCTCTTCTACTTTCAGCTTTTATCTTTAGGGGTTGCCATTCTTGATCACCTGCTTCTATCTTGCCCTGTCTTCTTCACTTCCTCAGTCACGCCAGCCAGCTGCATTTCTTTTTTCACCACATCCAGAAATGGTTTGAATCTATCCCATTGTTACTGAAAATCTGTTTCGTTGTTGGTGCAGTGGAATGCTATGTTTTTTCTTCTCTTTTACTATAGAGTTTCATCTTACCCAACTTACTTAAAATGTGATGAATATAACGTCAAATAGACAACAACACCGCATTGATCACACTGTGTCATCATTTGATTTACAAAAACTAAACCAAATTACAGAAGCAGTGTTTAGAAAGATTAACTGTACCCCTTACTGCTTCCATTGGAATTAAGAGGGTAAATAGAAACTCAGTGCTGCTAATCAGATGCATTAGATTAACTGATCATGATCAAGTATGGAAATTTGTTGGTCTTCAGCATTCAGGTGCTCAGTATAATGCCACGGAGGAGCAACCTGTGCAGTTATCTCAGAGAAGCCATTGTTGCTGACTGTCAATGTTGTAAGGGTTATAACGGCTGTTTACTATAAGTGAATGCCAGTTCTTCTCTGAAAACAAAACAAACAAACCAAAAAAAACAAAAACAGGGCACTACATTTAAGGTTTGCAAAACTATCTGAATAAAACACAGAACTTTCTGAACTATGTTCTCTGGACAACCAAGACCAAAGTGGAGATGTTTGGCCATAATGCACAAAACCACATTTGGTGAAAACCAAACACAAACACCTGTCAGCACAAACACCTCATACATACTCTCAATTACATTGTTGGAGGGATGATGATGATGATTTGAGCATGTTGAAGAGTGCAGTTATTTAGTCGACCATGAACTTCTGCACACGCAGCAGTGTTTTAGTCAAACACAAGGCCATTTGTCTGACAGCTAAAGGTTGGCCGAACGATCTCCCAAAACACCCGCAAAGCTGCAAGAAAATGGATGAAAAGAGAATCAAGGTGTTGAAATGACCCATAGTTTTGATGTCAGAGCTGTGAATAAACAGATACCCACAGACCTTGTAAAGAAATGTAGCCCCAAATTCCTACAGAAACACATGAGACACTGATGACACCATTCAGAAACTTTTTACCCACTGCTTTTGCTGTGGGATTTGTTTTTGTTATTGGCATTTTTGTTT
This sequence comes from Arrhamphus sclerolepis, assembly GCA_037176975.1. NCBI lineage: Eukaryota > Metazoa > Chordata > Actinopteri > Beloniformes > Hemiramphidae > Arrhamphus > Arrhamphus sclerolepis. The sequence goes on along the minus strand of JBAMYA010000024.1, from coordinate 9,707,909 downwards.
ATTAAATAATGGCATGGTGTAATATGTGACTGTAGCATTGTTCTCAAGAGGTTGTATTTACTTAAGTTTGAGACCTAGTAAGAGCTACATGAGTTACCATTTGATTCTTCAAATTTTAAAGTTAAGAGGTGAACTCCATTTTTTACATGACTGCATACGGATGAGATTACCTATAAGCCGATATACAATATTGGATATTAGATTTGCATATATTATTACAGTATCTTTTTATTAAACCAAATACATACATAAAGTGAAAATCATCAGCTTTCTCTATTTTTTCTGTTCTATTTTCTGTCCCTTTATGTCTTGTCTATCAGATGATTCTTAAGCCACCTGAGGCACAGAACAAATAACATGGTGCAAATGAAATTTCCTGAGAAGCTTATTGATGTCATTAGACACTAGCATACTGAGCCTGGAATCATTTTAGTCTTCATCAGACCAGCTGACATTTTAGTGAATTAGCTGCTGGAGGTTTGGTGGGGGTGAGCTGGTATTGTTTTAGATCCTACCACCCACACAGACACAAGGTCAAATGGTATCATTGATCATTTCATGTGATCTGTCTGCTGGCCTTTGATTGGTTGTCAGAATGCTAATATTTGTATTATAACAGTGTTATTCCTGCATGTTGGGTTTAAGCAGTTAATTAAGTTAGTATTGAATTCACTTTATAAATAAAAGAGCTTAATATTATGATATTGTTTTCAAGACCAAGATTCTTCATGACTTTAAAACAATGATACACATACAACATCATCCCATATGCCAGATGCTGAAAATGTCGCAATCGTTGGCAGTTGGTAGGACAAACACAGCAGTTTCTTTAGCTGCTAGGAAGTGGTTCATGTTTGCAACAGCCAAAGTCATGCAAACAACTAACTGCTGTTAAGTTTGTCTATAATTGGTGGCAGCTAAAGGTAACGCTAACACAGCATCTAAAATGAGTGGTAGAAGTGTATGTCGCTCACTGCAAGCCATACAAGAAGACACACTTAAAACTTGCATGCAACACTAGCAGCATCATTTTCCTGCAGTATCCTGTATGACAGTAAGAAGACCTGTTGGGTGCAGTGGTGATTTACACCACTAACAGTATAGCCCCGAAGTGTCAAAGAGACCGAGTTCATCCACATGCTGAATGCAGTTGATTCCAGACACAGTACTTTAAACTGTGTATGCATTTTTGTATGTGCTTATTTTTATGCTTTTTACTATTTTAGAATAACATATACATTAGAAAAGCACTTTACTAATTAAAGACTTGAAGATCCAAATGGTTGCTCTTTATTAAGGAGTACATCTTTCAAAAACACCTGTTACTTTTTTTTTACTTTTCCACTTTGGACACAGTACATTTTCAAGAAATGTACTGTGTCCTTCACAGATGCAATTTTGTTTTTATTGGCTCTCCACAATGAAATATATTGGGTGAAAGCTAAATGGTACAGCTTTACCTTTTGCAAGGTTTTTCACTATTCATAAATTGTGCATATCATTGTGGTGATCAGCCTTTTTTTTTTTTAAATCAAATTTCTACCTATCTGTTGACCATTATTGTAATTGTCTCCCTTTTCACATATACAATCATTCTCTGTGCTGAGACATTTAACAGTTTTCAGGTGATCCTTGTTTGTTTGTCAGTTCAGTGTGACTAGAGCTCCAACACAGTTTGTAACTTAGGTGCAACCGCTAGCCTTTGCATTCCTGATTGAGTAAAGCTGCTGCTTCAGAAGTGAACATGAGTAAATCTTAATAGCACAGTGTGAGAGCAAGTTGTTCAGCTCTCCCCATGGTGCATCCACCCAACACAATATTGTTGTGAAATAGACTTGACATGTGGTTTGCAGTGGAGTTAGGGACAAATCATTGCATCAGTAGCTGCACCACAGCTTACAACAATTGGTTGTGTGTACTATCATTTGTTCTCTCTTGTAAGTTCTCTGTCTCTCTCACACTTGATCAGGATTTAAAATCTGTTCAAATAGTGCTGCTGTCTGTTCTCGGCTGAGCAAGATCTATGCAGAAGAAAAGTAGGGGAAAAAACAAACAAGGGGAAATGGAAAAGAACGTTGTTAATGTCACTGAACCATGAAAGGCTTGGCCCGAGGTTGGAATGACTCTGTATACAAGGTTCTTTAGTGCTGTGGCTGCAGGGATAAACATAACTTACATCAACCCTTTGCTTGTACAGGAGATTTCCTCTCCTGGCATTTCCAACCATAGCACTCTCATTGCTCTGTGAGACACTCACTCTCTCTCTCACACACAGACACACATGCATGCACAAATACTTGAGAGCAAATGAGAGTTTTGAGTAGTGTCTGTTTTTTGTTTTGTTTCATTATTACTCTCTTTGGAAGCATGGACCTGGCTGTTTTTACGTGATCACCCATGTGCACAGGTTATGTGTCTGTGCTTGAAGGATTTGTATCAAAAGCTGTGAAAAGATATTAATTGCATTAGACAGTATTATCTGTGTTGTGTCTCACTGTGTTTGTGTGTGTGTTTTTTTCCAGATCATCACTCAGTATGTTTACAAGCTGTTGGAGAAAAAGTGCAACATGACTAAAGCAATCATACCAGTAAGTATCCATAATGAAAATGGTATTTTCCTGTTTGATTAATGCCCTTGAAGATTAAAGGAAGTGTTAAATATCAAAACTGACACAAATACTTACATTTCAGGGTGTTATGATATTTAACACTTCCTTTAATCTTCAA
>JBAMYA010000024.1:9677221-9695167 GCA_037176975.1 Arrhamphus sclerolepis | reverse complement strand
GTAAGAAGGAGATGAGGAGAATTAGGACAGAGGGAAGGAAGGACAGAGGAGATGTACAATATACAACATGGAATACAAGAATATAAAAAGTACATATGTAATATGTAAAGGTATGTAATAAATATAAATATGTATTAATGTATGTATGAATTAACGACAGGGTACGGTGTGTAGGGGGATCAAGAAATCAGCAACACAAATTCTTTTGAGAGTTTGAGTCCTATGTTTAGGTCCCCGGGACTTGAGCCTGTGTTACACATTTTTAATAAGTTTGATTTTTAATTTCTAAATTCTGAAAACATTTTCAAATCCCAAAAGAAAAGATAAGGTAATCTTATTCACATGGAACTCATATCATTCATCATTCACAAACTTGACATAACAAACTCTATATTTGTAATAACAGTAAAAGAAAATAGTCTGAGATTTAACATGGTTGATTTGTCCTTTGACAATCACAAAAACATAAAATGACGGATGCAGAAACAAGTGTATTAATTAAGTATACGTTTTAATTAATCTCCACCGTTACCAACAACAAAGTAACAGAGAAGGAAATCAACTTAACAGAAGGCGGAACAGAAGGGAACATGGTCGGGCACAGAACTCCATCACTGAAACTATAGGTTTTTATTCTACAGTTTATGTATGAATGTTATAAAAATGTTCATGACAAAATACTGTACATTTCACAGATCCTGTTTTTGTTTTCTTTTCTTTTTTTACTTTTGTTTTCACATTTAAGTAAAATTCTTGTTACAAAGAATATTTCCACTTTCTTTTACTGGAAAAAAAGGTTCCACCTTTTCATAGATCAAAACCACTGTATTCTTGGGGGTGGGAGCATCAAATAGCTTCGGTTGGCAGTTTTACACTTTCAGCTGGAAGGAAGCAACACCTACTGTATGTAGAACATACAAATATCTAGAGGGATCTTGGCTTTAAAATTGCACATTCATGTTTTACAGTAATGTAGCACATCAACTTACCGTCCCTATTAAACCAGCAATTTTGCTCAACCCATAAAAAATGACTGACACATGAGCCCAGTGAGAATGTTATTCGTGGGTTGCAGTTCTACACTGTAGCAGACCAGTGTCAGTGATTAACCAATTAGTTAGCATTTGATTACATTTTTCTGTAAATAATTGCTGTTGATTGCTCTAATTAGTGCACGACTGAGGCCCAGAGTGAAGTGGCTGATCTTGTCGTAGCTATCATTGGACTAAAGCCCAAGGTACAAGGTTGTTTTAATAAATTTCTTAAACTGTGTTAAGTGAATGAGTAATATATTGTATGAAAGTTAAGACTGTTAAGTAGTTTGAATCAGGGTTACATACTATACCACATAGCTGACCCTGTACTTAACAATATAATATTATAAATGGGCTCAACATAATGAATTTAACCCCGGACAAGACAGCCATATGATCTAGCTGTGCATCTTATAACTAGCTAATGAAATGTTTTGTTTACCTCACATATATCACATTTTACCTAGATGGCAGGACTTACAGTACTTAAACGGCCTATTTTAATTGCAAAACAAAGGGAAGAACTAGTTACGTTTTGTGATGATCAAAGCAAAAACACAGCACTGCAGATGCTGGAGGAACTACACCAGCTCAGAGAAGCAAATTTACACTTTGTGGACTGAAGGGCAAAATGTTCCTGGGTAGTAACAGAACTGTATGTTCAGTTGTTACTTGAGTAACGTATATTGTACATGAATAAGACGGCACATGTGAATTTTGTGACGAGCAAACATCAAAAACCCAAATTATTTATTTTATATACTGTATTGATCCCACTTTGAAAATTCTTCCTCTGCATTTAACCTATCCAGGGTACTACACCCAGAGAAGTGGGCTGCCCCAGTGCAACACCCGGGAAGCTATCAGGTGCTTCAGGTGCCTCGCTCAGGGGCACCTCATCCGTGGGATGTGGGAAAGCGCTGTTCACTTTAGTTAAAGATAAAAAATCACCTAACTAATTTTTCTCTCTGTAAATTTCCAAATTTCAACTTTAGACAGCTAAAATTCCATCCATCCATCATCTATACCCGCTATGTCCTGTACAGGGTCACGGGGGTCTGCTGGAGTCTATCCCAGCTTACTTCGGGCAAAAGGCAGGGGTCCACCCTGGACAGGTCGCCAGTCCATCGCAGGGCCACATACTAATACAAAAAACCCAAATCTATAGCTTGTCATTCTCTTTCTAAAACTCATGATAACGATTCAAACTGAGCAATGGAGACTGCCTGGAAAGAGAGGGGTGTGTAATATTTTTCAAACTATCTCAAAAGCTTCAAGGTTTCTATCGGAATTTCCAGAGATTAAATAGGGGCTGAAAGCATCAAAACATGTTAATTTCTGTCAGACCCCTCAGTGTTCCCCTCTTTTTTTTCCCATCTGGATGATGTCTTCGTCACCTACATCTTCTAACTTTATATGTCTACTGCGTCATGGCCTCCTATGCCACAAGGAAATCTCTCTCTCAAATCACCATTCTTTCTCTCCATTTCTCATTAGTTCATATAATTCCCCCTGAGCAGTGAGTCAACTTGTTTGTGTGTATTTTTGTGTGCGTTTGTGTGTAATACAAAGATAACATTGCTTGTACAGGGTGTGCTCAGCTCATCTCGGGGCATCAGGTGGCTGCAGAAACCAGACAGGTATCATTCTATTCAGCTAGCTAGCTTTAGCCAGAGGACAGATTGTGTTTGTGGGTGTCTGCGTGTGTGCGTTTGCGGGAGTGTGTGTGTGCATGTGTGTGTAAGGGTCAGAGGATGCGCTACCCTGCCATGGCCTTGTAATAGCGCTGCAAGCAACACTCAAAGAGACGTACACATACACACACCTCCAAGTGGGAAGGTCCCAGCACATCCTGCAGCTCAAATCAATGCACTTGACACCTTCAAAGGCGGGTGTGGGGCCTGGACTTGCTCTGGGGTTAAACCTCTTTTAAATAGCCTCCCACGGGAAGGCAGCTGTCAATAACCCACCATAATTACTGAGGCCAGGCCGCCAAGGGCTCGGCTGCACGGGCCAAATTAAAAATTGATCAGAGGGAGAGAAAACATTATTTTGTGGTGGTATTCCCTGTCCTAACAGCTCTGCTGTTGCTGTATGTAAAATTTCATCTACTGACGTGCAAGCAAGATATCCAGAGACCTATTTATATATCCACTCTCTTTCTGTTCGGAATAATATTGGAATCTTATCCCTTTTCTTAAAACAAACAAACAAACAAACAAACAAACAAAATAAAGCATAAGTGTCTTTCTTGATGTGCATACATCTGGCAAGTGAGAGTGTGATTGTGCATACTGCATGAGAATGCACCTGATTATGTGCTCTAGGTAATCAAACGTTATCCCCTATCTGTGTAGCGTGTGCACACCTTGTAGCAATATATTGATTGTAGTGTCATTGAGTTTGCCTTGGCAGGGGGCCTGTATTTGTTAGTTAAAGAATGATATGAAGAAAATATGTTTATCTCCAGGCCAGGAAAATAGGCAGGTTCTAGTTTCACAAGACATGTATGAATGAGAATTTAGTAGATAAAAGATCATGTCATTTACTTTTTTTTTTTTTTTTTTTTATCATTGCCTTTGCAGTCATGTTCTTTATATTTTTCATTATGAAGAAAAACAGGGTCTCTGGGGCGAAGGGCAGGAGTACACTCTGGACAGGTTGCCAGTCCGTCGCAGTGCAAAAAGTCTTTATGAATCTTTACATTTTTGGGTGAAACATGATATTGAAGTAATCAGAGTAAAATTCTGTTATATTTAAAAGTGCTCATTGGCCATCTTCAAAGAAGCCTCCATGCTGGCATAGATGTTTGCAGACGCAGACCTGTTCTTTTCTTAGGTGGCTTCAGGGAATGTTGCTGGTTCTCTTTAATGCTGCTATAAATGGAAGGGGTCAGAAAACTATGAGAATTATTGCTTTGTATTGCCCTTGGATTCTCAAATAAGTATTACTGAACAAATGACCAGAGTAAACTAGTTCTTCGCGTTCTTCCTCTGAGCCTCAGTTGCTCTCTGAAACATTGTGATCAACCTGTGAGACAAGGAGAAAAGGCTGCAGGGATCAATTTAGTTGCTCTGATTATCAGGAGAGGGGAGACTTTGATAAGTTTGGGAAGTCACAGAAACAGCTGAAGCAAGACGCTGTACCATCAGTAATCAGTTTCTGTGGCTGCAGTGGCGATCATATTGACAGCTGTCGTGGAGACTGGTCACATAAACGAGTTTGCCAAGTAGAGGAATGAAAAGTAAATTTACTCCTACCTGTCTAATTTAATCCATTTGGCATATGCCCAGAGTGGCATCTTTAACTGTACAATGTGAAAAAGAAAAAAGTTATGAATATTTTCTTTTATCTCTAATTTGCAAATCGTTTCCATAATATCCCTGTCTTGATATTTTGTGGGTCAAACAAAGCAGTGGGTGCTCTTATAGCCTTCCAGTTTGTTAAGTAGACACTGCTTAGCTGATCTCTGAGTGAGAGCTGTCAAGACAGCAGGCAGCCTGTCAGACCGCTGTCACACTCAGAGAGAAGAAAAGGGGGAAGCAGATGGAGAGAACATTGATTGTACAGTAAAAAACTAATAAAGTTAACTAAGGCTACATCCACGCTGTTTTAAATTGTAATTTTCGAAAACTAAACAGATCTGTATCTCAGCTCGGTATCGGCAGAAATCTCCATCCACGTTACCGTAATCCTGCACATGTCAACATTTGTAGTTTTTATTCAGTTGTTGGTTCCGTACCAATCAGTTAATATCAACCTGTAGCAATTTAAAACCACCGCTGCCAGACGCAGAACCATGCTGGAAACATCACAAGCAGAAAAACAAAGATGGCTGCATGCTATCTAGTGCATTTAAGTAAAACTGTACCAGTTTATGATTATTTTTCACAGAAAAGGCTTACTTTTATAATTGAGTTATTTGTTTTGTATATTATTGTAACATGCAAATGCTACAAAGTTGTATTTTGTTTGGTACTGCTTTTCCTCTTTAATGAACTTTATAACTTACTGTGTAGAAGACTTCAGGCTTGACTTCAGCATTTCTTTCCAGACTTAACTATACTTTTCAAAGATAAAATATGACAAAAATAACAGATGAAAATGTAATGAACTTTTTTTTTTAAAACACATATAAAACAAAACAAAAAATAGTTTACCAACAGCAATAAATAGTATGTCCATTATAAGGCCGGGCAATTAATCAGCAATGAATCAAAACCGACATTCTGAATTTCTGAACCAATGTGCCCATGTCAATTATTTCAATTACCGTTAATTCTGTCATTATTTTTACAACTGTGTGTTCAGCAAAAAAAAAGAAAATAAAACAAAAAAAATAGTCAGTGATTTATGACACAGAAAAATTAAACTAAACTTAAACATTCACATTATTCATAATCGAGGTAAATCGGTTAATTGTCATACTGATTTCAGGTAAAATCAACCAAGTCCCATTCAATTATGATGATTGGTTGAACTGAAGCAAAGTTTTTTCTCGTCTGTAAACATTGAACATTGAACTGAAACAAAAATTATATTTATTTAAAAGAAGTATTGCTTTATTTACATTTTCTAAGTATATTTTAGTTGGCACTTTCGTTGCATCTTTATAGTGTGTAAAGACATAATCAAACTGCACATGGGGCATCACATAGGGGCCCTTCATTGTCGCTGGTTCTTGGCATAAAGTTGGTGCTTAAGAAGCTTTCGATTATAGGAATGCATTTGTACATACGTTCTTCTACGGTTTTAAAAAGTTGAACAACTGCTGCTGCAGATCCCGAAGCATAACTGCTGCAAATGTTATATAAAGGAAAACTTATGATTTGTGCTGAACATAGCAAGTGCAGCACACATATCCTTATACATTCATTCAAATGCTTAGGGGATGACTGAATAAAAAGAACAAGATGATGAAACGCAAAGCCAAATAAGATAACACGATATGTAATTGTGAAGTGTACATTCATTAGCCCATGTGTGATAATCAGTTTTTTGTCCTCTTAAAATGAACAAATAATGTCATCAATCAGGCTTTGTTTCTATGTGTGTGTGTGTGTGCGTGCGTGTGTGTGTCTTTGTGTGCGTGTGGTGGGTAGTAGGTCATTTGCAGCTGCAGGCTGTGTATGTGTGTCCCAATGGGAAGGTCTTGTTTAGTCTCTCTGCCAGAGGGCCCCAGGCAGAGTGTGGTGGATACCTCTTCACTCTCGCACTGGGAACACTCTTCTATGGCCAATACACACATACTCGTACATGCAGGAAGACACATACACACCGAAAAATCCTCTGCAATCTTTTTCATAATTCCTCATCCCGTTTAGCTGCATGTTTGACTGTTGTAACGGGACAGCCTTTATTTTTGAATGCATGCACATATCTGCCTTATGCTTTCACTTTAGTTAATAATCCAGAAGGATTCATAGGCTGAAGGTTTCAGGGTGAAATTGAGTTTTGCGAGGAGTGAGTGTTGAGTAGATAGGTGGCCCACTGAATTTTCACTGCACAAACATGAAGAAACACAAACACAGTTAAATGCTGAGAATCTTTTCGGGTTAAAGTTGATACCTGCTTTAAGCTCTCCAGCACCAGTGTCATGCTCTTGGACTGCATGCACCACACTTTGATCGATGAGAAGAAACTGGGTGTTTAAATAGAGGTTACCAGGGTTCTGGGGGGGGCATTTGGGTTAGAGGCAAACAGCAGCAAATCTTTCTGTTAATAGTTAATGCCGACCCTGTGGTCACGAAATAAAATGGGTTCTGGGGCGCCATGGTTTTCTTGTGGGCAAATTTGGCTTTGAGGAATTGTACCTTATTTATTTATTTTGATAGTGCTTTAAGGTAAGAGAAATCAGTGCAGCAGCTTTCCATTTATTTGTCCCGCTGGACAGTGTATCATCTACAAATGATTAGTGTGTTGTTTTCCTTTATCCATTTGCGTTAGTGTCTTGCATCTTTCTGCTGTTTTGTTTTTTTCTCTCCTTTTTTTCTCCCTCTGCATGTAACTCGACATTGAATATGGAATCTTTATTTAAAAGCACACTTGTCTTTTAAGACCGATATTGTGCACTGTCCATATGAAATATGCTTTTCTGTACATTAGATCATAGTAGCGACGGTGGAGTGTGGGTGTTTCAAAAATATGTGTACTTTTATGTCTTTTCTGAAGAAGAAGAGACGAACAATGAGGAGAGATGGAATCAGTGATCAAATTTGTCAGCAGCTCTGTCGTCTTCTTTACCCCAGTGGGTCAGTGGATAACTTATTTTGTCTGTGTATCTGTGTGTTCTGAACAATGAGCGTTATCATGGATCTTGGATTCCACTTAAGCATAAAAGGCATAAAATCTTTTTGTATGAACAGAGGTGTAGCTATTAAAATAAGAGAGATGTTTGGCCTTGTTTTAAAATACAATTCATATTGTAACAGCACTATTTTCTCAGATATAAAATAATAATACACACATGCAGTTTTCATTAATGGTTTGTTAGCGTATGCATGAATTAGGAACAAGTCATATGAGTTATTTAGTGTCACATTTATGTAAATATCATGCAAGAAAGAGACACATGTGGCGGTCTACATTTTGCTGGAGAAAATTTATTTTTGGTATAACTGCAATAGTGTTACACAGATAAACAGATTTTGGAATTGAGTGCTAATGTCAGGAATGAGACACTATTCATTTTCTTCTTGGTTATATGCTACAAAATACTGGGATCAGGATCTGAATGTCCTTGCTCCACACCAAACATCAAACATATGCTAGGATTTGCCACAATGCATCCATTTTTTGTCTGTAACTAAGAAGGTGCCCTTTTATTTATCTACCTCTATGGGAATCATGATACGTTTTATCATCCCACTGTATGCTGACATCGTACATCTTAAGCCCCTCTGGAACATACAGCTCTATGCTTGGCTGACTTGTTTGCACTAATGTCAAGTTTTAACAGTTACCAGGCGGTTACCATATGCCACGGTGCTGTTGTAGCCCCTGATGGCAGTCAAACAAATGTCAGTCTACAGTCACAATACACTGCACCAATGTGAACCTCACTGACAAAAAAAAAAAAAAAAAAAAAATGAAGCAAAGCATAGACTCACAGTGAGTCATAGGTCATGCAGAAAAAGAAACTAAGAGTGTATGCATTAAGACATACCATTTCTTGCTTTAACGTTTGTCACGTTTTAGATTTTACAGTAAATAGTTCAGTTGAACCAGAATATTTTGTATATAAAGGTTTTCATGGTCGATGCCGAAGTTCTGTCTCCATAACATACCCATATCTCCATTCCTCTTTTACAATACTTTACTGTTGGTATTAGTTGGTTGTAGAGATATTGTAGACTGTGCTTGCATTTTGCAGAACACGGTGCTTCACATTGTGGCCAAATATCAGGCTTGAAGCAGCAGGCAGACACAAGCGCAGAATTCTTAGAAAAAGGATTTAATCCCTGATCAAAGTGTGCGTAGGGACGCACGCAAAGATAAAGAGTAAGTGGTGTAGGTAACTGCACAGGAACTGTGGGACAAACAATACTGCACGCTGTAGCTAGGTCTGTGCAGGGTTTAAGTATATATGAGGCCAGGTGAGGATGAGGATGATGAGGGCACAGGTGCAGTCCATGATGAGGGGAACAGAGGAATTCTGGGAGTTAGAGTGTCGGGACTGGTGCAGAATGCTGGCGACACTGACCAAGGTAGCGGGGTAGGAGCGGGCATGACACCAAACAACTTCACTTATACCACTTTGATCAATGGCCATCTTTAGAGAAGTCTTGTAGTTTGTTCAGATGAAACTTTGCAAGCCCAAAAATATACCAAGATGCTTTTGGAACTCTTCAAAGCAAGCAGCTCTTGTGCAGTCGTTTTCTAATTGTTACAAAGTTTTATAATTGGACATGATAACTCAGGTGTGTGTAGTCGTGTAGTGCCTGAGTTTTGTGTGTTTTATCTGATAATTGCATAAGGTGTGCTGAGGCACTCACTACTGGGAAGTTTGATGATTTGCTGAAGAGTTTTCCACTTGTGAATAATCACTAGAATTATTTCAAAATTGCCTTCTAACCCTTCTCAGATTTCTGAGTAGCAACATTTTTTTTTCTCTAAGACCACTGCTGTTATGTTTCCTCCACATTGTATTAACAGGCATCTGAATTCTCATCTTTGTATGATTTGATGCTGATTTAAAAAACAAAACAAAACAATTTTCTTTTTAAGAAGGTACTTTATTTTTTTTTCATTTTAAGTCAAACACATTTTTATACACCAAGATGGTACACAAGACAAATGCAGGCACGTGGGATGAAGGACAATCTTTCAAACGCCATGAGAGGAAATAGTCTCTTACAAAGAAAATCCTGGAATTTTGTTATGTATTAGCTGACCAAATGATGTAATATTATCTGCACCGATACTTGAGGTGAGAGTTTTCATGCCTGTGGAGGGGAGAGTCACACATACATGCAAAAAAACTATATGTGGCTTTTTTTCAATTTGTTGAAAAAGGCAACACACATCTGCTGCTTTTTGGTATTGAGTCCTTATCTGGGTCCCAGTGATGACTTTTGGTCTGTCATAATCTGCATCTGAGAGATCATGACACATGTAGTCGATGATGAGAGATGCTGGTGGTTGTTCTTATCAGCTAAACTCTTATCTCCTTGTTTCCTTATCTCCTTGTTTCTGCCTATACTTGGTGGACCAAATATATACATTTTGATTGTAACTCTTAAAACGTTTTGTTTTGACCTAATGGACAGTATTACAATGCCTCAGAACAATATTCACAGTTTGATACTTTTTTCATACGATGCTTACTGTAGCGTTTTTGTTTTTTTTTTCTTTTCTTTTTTGGCGTGCCTTTCAAGTAGTTCCTTTGGTTTGATTGAGTTAAAGTAGTAAAAATGTAATCATTTAGTCATTTGTCACTTGTTCCTTGTGGTTTTAATCAGACATATCCACAAATGTGAAAGAAAGAAGTGAATACATCAATATGTGCAAATTATTCCAGATATTTATTTATTTTAAAAATCAAGTCCAATGAATAGCTCCAAATGGTATAAAGCTAACTAGTGAACTTCCAGAGATTAACAAAAAAAGGCAAGGCGTGATGTACATTTCAGTATCATACAAAACAAACAAACAAAAAAAGCTATTTTCATGGAACAAAGCAATGCAACTTACAAGTGCCACACATCTTTGGAAACTTCTGAGTCTAGAACTTTCTGAGGAATATTTAATTTCCATTGTGGAAGAAGTGTGTTCAGCTCTTATAGCCACCTAATGTATTTTGAATAATCTCTAAAGTGCTGTCTGACCAGGACATTTTCTGGGGTCATGCTGCTTCCCTGGGACTTGTTTAACCCACAGTTCCTGTGATCAAAACAACTGGGTAACGTAACGGACCCTTAAAAGACCCTGACTCTTGTGAAAGGCTCCTACCACTGAAATGCATCTTTATAAGCTTTCACAAACAGATACTGTTTATTTCCAGTTTGCAACACAGCAGGTGGGAGAAAAAAATCTTTATGCTCAGACAGGCCTTTAAATAGCATTAAAGCAATGCTGGAAGTACTTCAAACTAATTTTTATTAAATGGGATACTTCAGAGCCTCTAGACTAGACTGTTCTTCATCTTCCTGGGATCTGTTTATCCCGTCACCAGTGGCTTTATTTTGGGATTTAATGTCCAAACTGATGACAAGACTACATTCACAAGAGCTGTTGGTTTTGAATGTTTAGGGACCTATTGAGATGGACCGTGTATCTGAGTCATCTACATCAGTATCCCATGCTGTCTGACTGAAAGACTTATAAGAGAAGTTTTGCAAAAGTTATGGGAAAAATGACCAGGGTGCTTTAATGAAGCCAGAACTTGAAAGTTCAACCATATTATTGGAAAAAAAAGTCTTGTTCTAAAAGACTCTCAAGATAAGTACCGGTTCTTTAGTATATCTGCTGGTTGCTTCCAACTTGAAGCTCACAAACACTCACATAAATTAAAGCTCTTTGTTTTGTATTGTGATTTTCCCATCACCAGAGAATAGTGTCTAGCTACCAGATACAGTGTCCTGCACTTATTGATGAACGTTTACATTCTCTTTTTATCTGCCTTTCTTCTTCCCTTCCTCTGCTCTGTATTTGTCATGCTGGTGGCTGTTTTCTCATGTTAACAAAGTGTCTTTTTGTTTGTTTGTTTTTTGTTCACAGAGGCATCGTGGCCCTGCAGCTCTGTGCTTTATTTTGACCTTGTTCAAAACAAGCCTCCCTTTGTCCTCCTGAGTTTTTCTTAACCTTTATTACTTTTTTAGCTTCCTTCTCTTAAGGTTTCTCTTCTCTGTTCACCTCATAGGCTGCTTCTGTGACTGCATTATCCAGATGGCAAAAAAAAAGTAGCCTTTGGAGTCAGTTTCTTTGGCCTTTGACAGATCAGGGTGGCAGTGTGCCTGCATGAAGTATTGGGCCCTTTCTGCATTCTGCTCGGTGCTTCTTTTTTATTTTGTGTCTCTGCCTCTTCTAACGGTCTCTCTCTCCATTTTATTTGCTCTGTTTCTAAATTTAACATTAGTCAAACTGCTGAGCAGAAGCAAGGAAAGGCAGCGATAAAAAGTAACATTATTGTAACAGTAACATGACATGGTTCTGTACAACCCCAGGGAATGAAAGAAAGAAAGCCACTATAATCCATTTTAATTTCACCAAATTCATTGTACTGAGAAAGGGAAGGGAAGGGGGGTGAGATGTCTCAGACCAGAGACCGTGCTCTAGATGACTCCAATACTGCAAAGTCTCGTGGTGACCTAGTTGCAACCTCTTTGAAGTCCACAGGCTGATTTTGCTCTGTAGGCTGCTGAAGAGATCTGCTGCATACAGCTTTATCAGACTGGTGGGGGAACGCAAGAGGTGTGTTGTTGCACATGTCAGTTTGCACATGCGCTCAAGTATATGTGATTGCGTGTTTTTGAGTATATTTGTGGCTCTGACTGTGCCCTTGGAAGACGTTTAGTGTGTAGTATAGTTTGTATGTGGCACATATTCCTTTTGGAATGTGTAGCTGTAGTGTCAGCCAAACACAGCCTCTATCCTTTAGCCCAGCACATTAGGAGACAGTGGTGCATTATCAGGAGAGCTGACCTAGAATACTCCAATCACTCTACATTCAGCCCCCTCTTTGCCCTCTCCTGTGATCACCATGCTGCCAGTGCTGCAGTCTATACTCTGTATGTGTGTATGTGTGTGTCTGTGTGTGTGAGTGTGACTATGACCCAGTTCAGTCACTGGTATTGCCAGGCTTGCCCCTGGTGAGGACATGGATGTTATAGCACAAAACCCTCAGATGTGTGTGTTCTGCTCATACACAGCTGTGAATTTCTTATGTCATCTGCAGTTTTTGAAAAGAAGACATAATTCAGTGTCTTTATACCGTTTCACTGCCTGTGTTGTTTATGTCTGTTTTCTTTTTTTTTTTTTTTCCTGGCTGTGACTAATTGTATTTAGGCTACGCAAATTGTCGTATCTGTTCACTTTCTTTTTGTGTGTATTTGTGCGTATCTGGCTGCACGTCCAGGAGGGATATGGAGCTCATGGAGTCGAAATGCTCACTTACATAGCCCCTCACTGCCTTGACTACTCAGAGCATTTCTCCTGTACCAGTCTATCTCTTGATCCATGCATCCACCTGCTCTGTATTTAGAGTTTGTGTGTGCACATAGACCATGATGGGGCCATACTTAACCTTTTCCCTGCTGCACAACACAAAGACACAGAAACACACTTGGTCTTCTCCAAGAGGGGCTTCAGATTTAAGGAGAGAGAGAGAGAGAGAGAGAGAGAGAGAACACTTCACTCTTTTCCCTCCCCTTCCTCCTTTCTTTCATTCCCTTCCTTTGCCTTCTTTTCGAGGTTAGCCTGGGGCTCACAGAGCCTCATCAGCCCTTTGCCTTGGCTAGATTGCATACAGGTATCCTCTGTGACTATTTCAAATGACTTAATTAGCTTTTGAATGAAGCAGATTGGTAGAGGCCTTCTTCCTTACCTCGATCATCTGCTTCTCTGTCTTCATAGAGATGGAAAATGATTGAGCCCATGTGACACATTTTGTGGTTTGTTGTGTTGTATCACTTTCTAGGTCATATTCTGGCTGTGAAGTTGACTGTCTGTTACCATGTGCTACACATGCTACCCACTGATGCACGCATCCATGCACACATCATGCATGCACAAATAGTCATAGATCACTCTTTATTTAAATTTGTCACTGCAATGTTTGGCTTTAGGCAATATCCATCCTCTATGTAATTTATACTTTTCAATGTTATATTTATTGATTTTGTAGCAAGCAGGGTGTGAGCTGCACAAGCTGCACTTAGCTGTTTTGTCACATGCTTGTTTGTTTTGGAGGTTCAGACATAATCCAACACAGTTTTTTTTGTGTTGAGTCCCCAGATGTGAATTCCCATACATTCCAGTGATCAAGGTGTCTGCTTTTGGTTGCTACGCCCGTGTGATGTCAGTGACAGAAACGTCAAGGGCGTGCCCCACTGTAGAATTTCAGCCCTGATTCTAGACATGAACCACAAATACATTACTCATGGGTCATGAATACACACATATAAATAAAGTCTTTTAAGCTCCTTATCCATGGGACATCAAGAAAACATGCTTGATTCTGTCATTGTTCTTGTCCCCTGTTGCTATTCGTGTCTTTCCATCTTCAGTCCATCAGTCTGGATACACAATACAAACTGAAGCGAAGTAAAACATGAATTTCATGAACAGTCTCAAACTTTGCCAGAAGTTTTGTCGATCCTAAATGGTCCTTTTATCTCTTGCAGCATTGTCAGCTGTCAAGGTCCTGAAAGTAGAGGGGCGTTCTCCATAAAGCTTTATTGTAGTGAAGTCCCTGATGAAAAGATATGACTACAAGGATATGAACACTGATGGTCATCAATGATTAAATGAGTTCTCTCACCCCTTAGGGTGGGGAAAAGCTCCTAGGGGGTTTAAGACAGCAACATCCCTGTTAACTTCTGGCTCTCTGGTCTAACTAGTTTGCTGACTAGCTTCAGGCATGTGTTTAAAAACCGGGGTCCGCTAAATTAAGTTTGGATGTGTGCACAGCCTATGGCACCATACACATGCACACATGAGAGCAAATGAACTCACAGTCACTCAAAGTCAAGCATTCATCCATACCACGGTGCGCACACACACACACACACACACACACACACACACACACACACACACACAGACACCTATATGCACACACAGAGACGCGTACACAGTCTCTCCTATTACCCAGTCTGATTTGGCTGCATTCCCTCTTTTTCTCTTCCTCTCTTTCTTTCTCTTGGTTTGGCTTACAGGTCTTTTGGTACACTGGCACACACCAGCAGACTTTGGCATGTGAGCAGGTCTGGGGGCAAAGAAGAAACTGGAAAGGGAGAAGTGAAACAGATGGGTGCTAGGATGAGGGTGAGAGCACAACTGCTAGATGAGAGAAGGTAAATTTTAGCTCAGAATGTAGTTGTGTTTTCCTCTAAATATTTTAAACACTTTCCTGTATATGTAGCAGCTCATATCCAATTTAAAGCCCCAGTCAGACAGAAAAGTAGGAGATGGTTCTCTCTTTTTCCACTTGCTCAGGAGTTGTCATGCTCTGTCAGCCAGCTTGTTCTCCATGTGCCTGTCACTGCTCTGGATAAGAGCTGTGGGTCCCAGCATCCTGCCAATTGGTGAACTGTGTCTGATTTTGTGGGAAGTCGTGTGTGTATGTGAGCGCGCACTGATGTGCATGTATGTGCATGTGTGTGTTCTTGTGTTGCCCTCAGAGCACTTTGTTGATTCTGCTCTGCAGTGTCAGTGTCAGACACACTGAGTGGATTCAGCGGAAGTCCCTTTGGTTCCCTGTGTGCTGCTTTTA
Organism: Arrhamphus sclerolepis; assembly: GCA_037176975.1. NCBI lineage: Eukaryota > Metazoa > Chordata > Actinopteri > Beloniformes > Hemiramphidae > Arrhamphus > Arrhamphus sclerolepis. Next base: position 9,680,200 of record JBAMYA010000024.1, on the reverse strand, counting down.
CTTCATCTTTGTAAGTCACCCCAAAAATAAATAAGTAAAAATGGAGTAACAATAGTCATAATTACTATTTCACTGATTTACTACTGATTTCTCTTGACTTGTCATCTTAATTCAGTAGTTGTGTCACTGTCAGGTGGCGTGCCAGTCGCTCTTTTCTCCCACAGTAGGAGGCTGGATTAGGTTTTTCTTTAGTCATTCGGCAAAAATCTTTTTGTTAGTAAAGCCAGAATGCATGCTCTGTTTTCTTGAGTATGATAAAATACAGTACTATAATACCTTACAGTGACAATGCTGCGTGGTACTATTACTGTGAAGTGTAACATAAATTATGGAGTTTTTGAATATGTCCCTATGATGGCACAGCTGCGGTACAGCTGTGGATGTAAAACACCCTTAGGCAAGACACTGAACTCCACCCCCTATGTTTCTTGTAAATTGCTTTGAACAAAAGCATCTGCTGGTTGAGCAAATTTAAGTGTGTGCAAGAATCTAAAGACGCACCAAATCAACAAATCATTTGAAGAATAATACAAGTATTTATGCTTTTAACTTAATTTATACATTGCATTCTCCAAATCTTTGAAATAAAATCAGACAAATTTAAATTTGCATTCAGTTAAATGGGTTTTAGAATGGTGAAATGATCACTGACTTGTCTTTACTATTCAGCATCACCTCTGAAACAACTTCATTAAGCTGTGTGCTTATTATGCAACCTGTGGTAATGTTTTAAAATTTCAGTACCGAGTCGGTGTGCAGTGGTATCTAATGATATTTTATAATACCCAATGCCAAGGGTACCATCAAGGAGATTTAAAAAAATAAAAGGAACAAGTAGAGTGAGGGAGGAAAAGAGAGGTAAGTGGGGTTTTTTTTCACCCCATCCTGTGACTGGCTAATTATCCTCCTAGACTAACAAGCTTCAGCTGCAGCGACAGGGTTCAATAGTTCATCTATCTACCACTGAGCTACAATGGTGGTAAACCTGGATTACGTGCTCTAACCGCTACCAAGCCTCAGCATTACAAGTGTCTGTCTTGTTCGGCAATCCGGAAATCACATCAGTCCAAAGAGCCAGCCAGGTGAATTTACATAAAGGCTGTTGTTCTGAGGAGTATGATTACCTACTCAGTGCATCTGAGGACTAAACGGTGAAAAGTTTCAGAGGCTTGAAATCTGAATTGCAGGTATGCCTGGCAGTACAGGCACTTTGGAAATAAAAGACAACCAAAGTCTTGTTGATTTTTACAGTCAGATTTATGACTGCTGTCATTTAAAGTGGGGTGTTTAAAAGCTGCGTCTTAGAAGTACCAACTACACTAGTGAATGGTAAAAAGTCTGTTGGTGATATGAATCATCCCTGGCTTCTTGATACTTGGTGTTTCAAGCATTGGCCAGTGGTTGAAATTATTCACAGGTATTGATATCTACTTCATAGTCACTTTTGAAGCATTAAAAAAAAAACAGTATCACACTTAGAGACAGCAGATTAGTTTGTAATTTAAATTTTAGTTTTTTTTTGGGTTTTTTTTGCATATTTTTTTATGATGGAACAAAAACTGCATATTTGTAGCCAAGCATTATATGCATAATTCATCACGAATTAAAATGTGCTATGAGTAGAAAGACATCTGTTTGGAGACAAAATCTCAAAGCAAATTTTCAGATGAAACACCTTTACACCTACGTTCTCACACCTTCAGCACACAGTGTTGACCAATGTGTAAAGAGCAAGCACTGTTAGGAATATTTTCTCAATAAACTTACAAGATGATGAGATTGAAAGACTGTTAAAATACTCATACAGTTGAAGTCAACTTATTAAAATTCCATTCAGCTTCTTGGCCATGTTCTTCCTTTCTCACTCATAAGGATAATCCCTGATAATAAGCTAGATAAATAAAGGTGTAGCGCACTTCACTGAATACAGCAGAAACCTCAAATATTCTAGAGATATTTTTGAATTTGACGCTTTTGCTTTGCTAATTTTAATAAGCATGTAAAAGAAAAAAATGAATTTGTGACCCTTAACTATTTTATTCTTTAGTCTATTTTAAATTGCGTAAGAATATTTGCTTCACTAATCTGGTTATACTAGTGGCACCAGTGTTCTCTTCCTGTTGCTGGTAAGGCAGTGTACTGAATAGCAGAGGGTCAATTTGGCTAATGAAGTTGTCAGAGGCGTGTAGCACCAAGGCTGATGGGAGGGCCTGCCAGGCAGCCAATAGTGAAGTTGCGGCTGTGATCAGCCGAGCATGATGGAAGACCACCCTGTGCAGTGAGTACTGAGGCCCAACACAGCTCTCAGATCAAAGAGTTGGCCCTCTTAATACAACAGCCGTTAGAGAGGTGCTGTAGCATGAAACCCACACACACTTGCAGAAGTGTGTGCATAGTCACACACTTAAAGTTGCACTAGGTACATACAAACAAACAAATATATTTAACAGCAACACATTCCTCAAGACACATTGAGTTCCTATACAGTATGCTAACATTAAAGAATGTAGAGTAGCATAGTTGCAAACATACAAAAATAATATCTGGATGAGGGAATGACATACACTCTTGTAAAGTAAAACATGTCTTAGTTTATAGCTATTGACTTTCATTCACTTTGCACCGTCAGCTCTCTTTCCCTCTTCCAAGTCCATGCCACTTTTCCTCTGTTCATCCATAACATGTTTTTCCCTTCATTGCCCCTCTTTAGTTAAGACATCTCATTAATAACCACTTCTCTCACATGCCTCAAGTTAGCCTCCAGTATTAGTTCGCTGCTCAATTTCTTACCTCGCTGCCTCTCTGTCTTTCTACTCTCTCTCCACTCTCCTGCTCCCTGCTCTGCCCAGGGTTCTCGTTTGAAATTCAAGAGTGGTGCAGTGAGACTGCACTAACCTACATACAGATCTCTCTCTCTCTCTCTCTCTCTCTCTCTCTCTCTCTCTCTCTCTCTCTCTCTCTCTCTCTCTCTCTCTCTCT
>JBAMYA010000024.1:9655842-9668400 GCA_037176975.1 Arrhamphus sclerolepis | reverse complement strand
CCTTATAATTTACCAGGACATACGCACTCTCAGTTGTTTGTTTGTGTTTGTGAATGTCCTTTTGCCTATGTATGGACATGCATGTCTGCATGTGTCTACCGTGTTTTGATGTGTCCTTCCAGTGACCCCGCTGGCTCAGTCTATACATTTGACTGTTTCTCATTCACACCTTGTGTGTGTGTGCAGCAGCACACCAACTAACTATCCAGATGGCATCATAGAAACGTTTAAGAATACTTAAATAAGTTAAATGGTGGTGATATTTCTTTAATTCAGTCAAATAAAATGACAGATCCACTCACGTTTTTTTGGTATTGGCACTTCTGCAGTTGTGAAAAAAGTAAACCTTCTTTCAATTTTAAGTTTTTATCCTTCAAAGCATGATTTTTATAAAATCATCTGGCCCTTAGCAGGTCTTAAATGGGATAGAATAACACATTAGAATTCACACATTACACTGTTTCATTATCTCTTAGACAAAGACTAACCCAAAATACAGAATCAGTGTGTGAAAGACTAAGTACACCCTTGCGGCTTCCATAGCAATTAAGAGGGTAAGTAATAGCCAGTTACTGCAAATTGAATGCATTTGATTAATAGATCATCCGTAAACCTGACCACCTCTGTAAAAGCAGGAGGAGGGAAGTTTTTAAAAACAATGCCAAAAACGAAAGAAGCAAAAATCTTGAAGCCACAATGCTGCCCATCAGTATACAAAGGGCCATGGGACCTTTTTTTAAAAAAAAAAAAAAAAGTTGGAGCCCATCACTGTACAGTAAAAAAAATCTTACAGGTGTTTGCTGGAGGTCCCAGCCAGTTAATTCTGAAGTTCAGCTGCTTAGCAAAACTGGAAAAGAAAAGGAAAAGAGCTAAATCTCAGACCTAAACACCTCAGCTTGATGAGTCGATGAAAATGTGGTTAGAAAGAGACTGCACAAGTATGTCTTGTTTGGATGGTTACCAGGAGAAAATCTCAAAAATCATCTACATCTAAGTTTGTAGTGTTTAATCTGAATACACTGCAAAAGAAAAAAAAAATCTGAAATTGTGTCCTAAGGACAACAAAGACCATGGTGGATATGTTTTATCAGAGCCACATTTGGTGAATCGAACATTACATGTCAACACAAATACTTCCTATCAGTTGTCATGATGATTTGGGCTTGTTTTATAGCAGGGCCAGGGCATCCTGGAGCCATTAAGGTGACTGTCAACAGCTAAAGCTTGTTTGAAGATGAGCCTTGCAACAGGCCAATGATGCCACCACTCAATGGAAAGATCTCAGACTTATTGATTAGCTGTGGAGGGACCTTAAGAGAACGGTGCAAGAACGAATGCCAACAAAGTGTTTATTGTTGCTAAAGGTGGTTCTACAATTGAACTATGGAACTTTGGATTTGCTTAGTTTTTCATACACTCTATCTACAAATTTGGCTTAAATAATTTCATATTTAAAATAGCAAGGATAAGTCATTTTCATTTAACATCACATATTTTATGTTTTGCTTTTTTAACACAGAGAGAATTTTGATCTTTTTCTTATCTGTGCATAGGTGTTAGTGGCCTTCAGGATGGGGTTTCTCCTGGGACGCCTCCCTTCCCTCCTGTCTTCCCTCTTTTGTTGCACTTCCATCTCTGCTCACCTCTTCCCCTGATTTATACATTAAATACTTATGCAGGAGGATATGGGGACGCCTATCATTCCATGATCTATATTTCTCTGTGCCCTCATTAAAAATACATGTGTATGCTTAGGGGAGACAATATAGAATATATAAATCAAAATGCTAACAGCATCAGTGTAAGCCGGCTGTATTTATTTCCCCACAGCTTTCCCTCCGTGGGCTGAAGGCTCTTCTTACTTACTGTATTTATTTTCCTATTGCAAGCACATGTTTGGTGCTCTAATATTAAGGTATGGCAGAAAAACAATTGGATATGGAGCTAATTGAATTATCTGCCCAACCGACACTGCAGGCTGAAGCTAGACTCTTATTATTATCTTAACGACTGCATTTGCTAGAGTCTGGGCATTTGTTAAAAGACAAAAAAAAGTAAAAAGATGTAATGAAACCTTTAAAAAAATTGAAGTAGTTGGATGCTTAGTGACTTTACAGCATTTTGTACAGCCATGATGGTGGTGGAGTATGAAAATCTATGATTACGGGCTTGCATCCGCAGTTGTGTTCTAACCAATGGTATGCTCTCCTGTAAAACAATAAACAAGAAAAAAAAAAGTAGAAAGAAAACTTTTAAAACAACCAAAAGAAAAGGAAGAAAAATGTTGACATATTACTTTAGTAACATATACTTGTATAATCAATAACTCTGAAAATCTTCACCTGGACAGTGATTAATGCTACTACCACCCACAATGTAGCAGCCGACCCCCGACTCTTCACCTTCTCCTGCGCCTGCTGTGCTGTGAGCAGATGAAGCAGGTCTCTAGAACTCTACTTGTGTGCGTGTGTGTATGTGCATATGTTCATGTGTGTTCCACTGTCTCTCTGTTCAGATTCTAAACAAAGACAGAATCTGAAGATATAGGCTGAACAAATTCATTGGGGTTAAGTCAAGGAAGTAGCTGACATGTACACTGGCTTTGGCATCTTACTGAAGCTGTTACTCATTAATGTTTGTGTAGAATTTTTTAACTATTTGATAAATCTCCTGACAATGGTCAAGTCAGAAGGAAACACAGTAAGAGGGGAACAGAAAGTAAAACAGGAAAGAATGAAACGTAAACTCAAGCTTGAAAAGAAGCGGAGGCATAAGGGATCAGAATCTATACTATTCTCTTCACTTCCTCTACCCTACTGCTCCTCTTTGAACTCATTTATAAATATTCAACTCCACATACAAACATGATCCAAATGAGCCCAGGCATCCAAGTCAAGGTTAAAAACCCTGCTTCTTATTGCAGGCACAGCCACTTGACTAGCTCATAAGGTACATTTCTTATTCTATCATGAACTAGCTGTGCTCATTAAGAAAAACATAATCATTACTACAGTCTTTTTTTTCTTTTTTTTTTAAGCTTTAACCAAATTAGTGCATGACTTTATTCATTCAACTGAACAGCAAAAAGTAATTTTGGTCATGAAATTAAATTTAAAAAAAAGTTGCTGTATGCACCCATGTTAGGAAAAGAAACCCCCGCAGTTAGTGATTTTTAAAAGGAATTCTACCTTGTCTTAATTTTCCAGTGTGATCATTTTTGTTTACTACATGGTTGATCCTTGTAACATACAGAGATGTGTAGAGGAGACGATATCTTTCACCCTGCCATGTAGTGTATTATAATGTGGGATGATTAAGGTGAACAATATTTCAGCATGTGTTGGGATTTTAGTGTGGTTGTAAAATCATTTACAACAACATTTTAGTTCTTGCTTCAAGTCCTTGCTTGGCCCCTAAGCTACAGTTAGTTATCAGAGGAATGATTGATTTTTGCTGACAGACTCTGGCAGTACCATCCCATCCCTTCACACGTCACCACCAAAGTTCACACAACTTTTTTTTTTGTGTGTGTCCCCCATATATTACAGTAAGTCTTCTCCCACATCTCTGCTTTCCATGTAACATAGATGTGTGCCTGGTCGTTATGGGGGGTCTCAGACTTGTGCTTTTAAAATGAGAAAAGGGGCACCATGACTTAATCTGACAGTACTGTGCGAAGTGTGTGGTATCTCAGCCTCAGGGAGACAGGCGTGGGTAAAGAGAGATGGTAAAGAAAAGAGGGGAATGCAGTGGATAAAAGGCCCCTGCATGCAAAGTTAGCTCACATAGAGGCTGAGACAGACTAGGTCACACAGACCAGGGTGGGCCTGACAGAGAGGGTGAGTGAACAAGAGTGTGCTCGTTATTATAGTATTTGCACTCTTGTTCAGCCCCTTTATCAACCTTTGAGGATCAGTCTGTTTTATCTTCCCTGTAAACATTTTCTTTACATGTATTTGTTGCCTTTTAAGCCACTTTTAAGAATACATACTAAGGCACCACACCTTTGCTCTTCTTTATAACTCAATGATACCTTACTTCCACGTGAGATACTTTACTGATATTTCAAACTTGATTGTCACTGGCAGACACCCTCTTCTTGTCCTTGTCTTATTTGGTGAAATGCATTTGTGAACCCGTTCCTGTTTGTCTAGATTTATGGTGAATCTGCTATTACATGTTGTTGAAACAAGTACTGTAAGATGAGAAAAAGGTGCTGAGAAAAGGGAGCGCCAGTTGCCCTGATCTTAGAAGCCTCGTGGCAGGAAAATGACCTGAGAGCCAATTTCAGTCAACACATAAAATCTACACTTGTTCTTGAAAGGAAATGCATGTACACGGATGTATAAATGCTTTACACTGAAAATGCATTGAGAAGAAGAACATTTATGTGCTTGCTTCCATTCACTAAACAACACATACAACCTCTAATTCGCCCAACCATACTATCCACTTTCCTCACTGCATGCACCCATGACCGCTATCATCCATGCTTTGTACCTGTCAAGTGCTGTCCTTTTCCTTGTGCCCAGAGCCCTGCTTCACTACATGAAAGCTCTCACATCAAAGCTTTGTGGAGCTCCACATGCTCAGATGAAACACCCTCTGATTCAAGCCGCCTCTGTCCCACTCCTGCACATTAGACACATTTCATTTTATTACAACGCCACTGGAAAGATAAAGGTTCTGCTGTCTTAAAGGGACATCTTATTTGTTTTCACTTGTACTTATGTATTCACTCACATGTAACAACAACAATGACTACTACTACTACTACTAGTAGTACTACTACTACCTTGAAAATAGCAATGACTTTTTTTTTTTTTTTAAAGAATTTTTAAGGTTTCGTTGAGATGACAAGTCAAGCACTGGTTTCCGTAGCAGCAGTAGCTTTTGTTGTCATATCTGGTGTGGGACAGGCCGACAAAGGAGAGCTTAGGAGCATCCAGAACAAGGTGATGAGGGTCGGGGTGTACCCCCCCCCCCCTTAGAGGGGCTGGAGTGACCCTCTTGACCGCTGGCCTCAGGGCAGGGACTCAGTGTGGTGGTGGCACAGGGGCACCCATAGGGCATGGGAAGAGACTTAGCCTGCATACTGGTGCAAAAAGACAAGATTGACCTAACGCTAGAGGACTATGTGTGTCTATTTTATGTGAGACAGTGTGTAAGTATAAGACAAAGGCAGTGTCAGCAGTCCTAGTAAAGTGTGTGAGAGGGATTAAGTGGGATAAAAAAAACAGGCGACCCAAAGTTTGTAACGGGCATCTGGGTAAGATTCAAAGATTGACAGCACATCACAACACAAAGATCTGATTTTGGGGGTTGGGGGTTTACAGCCAGAAACAGAAAGGCCATATAACCCAGTTCTAGATGTATGGATGGCAGGTGTTTTTAGCTCCACGAAATGGTAAATAAAATCCCAGATGAAGATGAGATGAAGAAAGCTTTGAGAAGGGAATCGTTTATAATAAAAGACATTCAGCTAAAATCTTTTTCTTCTCAATTGGATGCGGGTCTTTTATGCGGAGTTTGAAAATGACAGTGAGCATTTTGTAGTCTCACATTTTAATTTTCAGCTTCATGTTCATTTTGTTTAGGTTCAAATATGCAAAATATGAATGCAAATTGTTCGCTCTGGTTGAGTCAGAGAATAATATGTTGGAAGAGATCAGACAGGGAAATCGGGGTTGTCCCAACACCACGGCAAATCTGTGTTCAAGTGAATGATGGCTTCCGACATAGGGAACTTGTTGGCCCGGCGCCTCCAGACTAAGTACACCATCAACAGTTGTTGCCTTTACATCAATGCTCTTCTGGGTGACTGGATAGCTGAAAGGGTTAGCATTGTTAGGTTTGTTAGGTGTATTTGCCTTTCTATTCGTAGGGCTATAGGCCACTCAGGGTTAGTATAAGGACGCTATAGGCGAGGAGCTGGGCCACTTGAGGTTAGCATTAGTGTGTTTAAGGTTTGGAAGAGTTATTGACCAGAGAGAGTTGGGGTAAGAGTGAACAGGCTACAGGGTTCACATCAGAACGTGTACCATCGATGGTAAACCATTAACTTTTGCCCTTATAAACCGGGATTAGAGAAATCAGAATTCATAGAATGAACACCATTTAATTTAGCAACATTTCTTCAACTATACTTGAAAGAAGCTTATACGTTTTTCATTTTTGTTGACTTTGCTAGTAAACTATTGCTTTTGTCCTTTTAATTGGTGGTGGTGGACTAAATCGTTTTGAAAAAAATGTTTCTGATATGTTGTCCATTCATGTATTAACACACATGAAATTATACAAGTCTTCTTTAGAAAGTGCTATTTGCATGTATACAATTATCGGCTTCGAATTACTACTGGTTGCTCTGGTCTTGTCACTTCTTTTAATCAGGCCACCACTAGTGGGCAGTGGCACAATGCAAGTGTTTATTTTCTAAACTTCTCTCTGCCTCTTCAACATGAATCCATGTTTGTGTTATTTGACTGTTCCTCTACAACTCGCTTTCACAGAACGTCTCTTCTGGTCCCCTTTACTCTTTTTCGCAGATGTTTCCCTTGACTCTGAGAATTCATCTGATCAAATGTGTGACTATGTTTGTAGATATACGTCTCTGGGAAGATCGAAGACCTTATTAACTGTTTCTGTTAGATCCCCATCCAACTTCACTCTACTTGGAAATATTTATCCAAAATGTAGATCGATGAAGGGAAAAAATATATATATATGCATACACACATGCATACACACGCACACATACATACATATACACACACTCGTGTATGTGTGTGTGTGTGTGTGTGTGTGTGTGTGTGCGTGTGTGATCGAAGCCGATCTCTCACATATGCGCGCAATAAATTGCTATACGACTTGCTGTTTTTTGAGTTAAATATTGCAAACTTCTGTATGTAGTATATAGATGAAAATTCCTTCAAGATGAAATAAGAATAGATTAAAATACTGCATAAATTAAGCCAATTCGCTAAATAATTGGCCAAATAATTAACTTGCTGCCACAGTAAAATAATAATAATAATTAAAAAAAACACAGTTACATTTAAAATCCTAAATATAATAAATTGCAAATAAATAATTTCCAGTTGTCTTTTTTTTCACTTGAAACTTTCTTGAAAATTAATTATATGAGTTTAAGATTTTATTTTTTATACATATAAAGGGTAGGGCACGTCCTGGCTGAATTTGACAGGAAGTGAGAATAAGATAAATTTTACAATATTAATAAGTGAGAAAGTGTCATTTTGCTGTTGGTGACATTTTGTCATTGTCAACACACGGCAGGTGCTAAGGGAAAGGGTGTGTGGCAGGTTTGATGTCGGTGGGAGCAGGAGGGACACCCACATGCTGAGTCAATGGAAGACAAGCACATTTTGTTAACACTTATTAAGAAAGAGGAGACGTGCTGCCAGGAGAGGACACTGCGTGCGGTTGAGAGTTGCAGAGGAAGCTAAAGCTCCTTGTCCTAATTCCCTCTCATATCTAATAGTATTTTTGTCATCTCTCAATCCTTTCTTTCTTTGGTATACCCTGTGTGTGTGTGTGTGTGTTTGTGTTTTAGTGATCGAGTTTGCAAAGGGGTGCAGCCATAAATTGAAGTCTTTGTGCATACGTGTAATCACAGGGGTTGTCTGAAAAGGAAAGCCACATTGAAACAGGAATCCATATATTTTCTTTTTTTTCTCCATCGTACCTGCAACAATAAAAAGTTATTAACAGTTAGTTAATTAAAATTTTTTCTTTAGTTGAAGTTATTTGGCAGGGCAAAAAAATGTGTCTGAGTTCTGCGCTTCTTTCTTTTTATTTTTCTAATTATTTTCTCAAACATTTCTTAGACATGGCTTTTATGGAATAGTGTGGTAAGGTAAACATCATATTAAACATTTATGATGTAAAGGTTTAATGTCATTATTATATAAAACCAATCTCTACGTGTTGATTTTTGTTGACTTTCATCTGCTGTGCAGATGAAGTTTAAGTGCAGCTGCAAATATTCATGTTTCCATTTGTAGCTAAGTCTCACTTGGTTCATGTGGGATCGATGTTGTTTGATATTAATTGGCACATGGCCTTTGGAGTCACTAAATGTTACTCACTGACTGAAATTACCATTGCCGGATTCAAATGTTTCTTACTTACCTCTCGAGTTTGTTGCTGCAGTTAAATGCTCTTCTTTATTTCTTTCATTGCCATTTCTGTCAGTTTGAATTTGAATCTTTTCTTACAGTCATGTAAGAATTTTATTTATGTGTTTAGATGATGTTTTTGCTCTTACACACTTACATTGACTAACAAAAGTTCATATGAGCTTTATTTTTTTATTAAAGAAAATAGATTTTCATTTTTATGGCAGGAGAAAATTATTATTAAAAAGTTTATTTAATGGTTTGATAGATTTTAATGACATAAAATCAACAAACAAATAATACATATTTTTAACATTATAGTTAAAAATGTGCTATGTATAATACTGTATATAGCTATTTTATTAAATTTTCCAAAACATCATTAACATCCATGTTATCAAATATCATGCTTTTTAACACATGAAGAACAGCAGCTGATGTCAGAACTATAATACAGAAACTAATTTTTAAATTTTCCTGCCTGTTTCAGGACGGCTATGGTGTGATGGTGCTGAACCCCAATGAGAACTTCTTGGAACTGGAAAAGCCAGCGAGGTCCTCCCCCAGTCTATCTCCTTCTGAACCCACAGATGACGAACCAGCTGAAAAAAAGGAACGTAAAGATGAAAAAGAGAGCAAAAAGAAAAAAGAATTTTATGAGAAATACCGTAACCCACAGAAGGAGACAGAGACTGAACGCATTCCTATACGGGTAAGTGGGAGTGGGGTTAAAGGAAAAGGACCAGGAAAAAAAATAAATTTTAAAAAAGCTGGAGTAGGAAGATGGAGTGGTGATCTTGATTGAAAGCAGGCACAATGAGGGAGGTGGACAGAGTGACAATTTCAGGGTTGTAGGAAGACATAAGTGAAGATGCTTAGAATATGAAATAGGAACAACAAACAGTTGAAAATTTAGTTTCAAAAGAGAAAAATGGTAAAGATATGTGGGGAGGAGCTGTGTGAGCTGAGGAAGAGAAGGAAGGATATGTTGGGTAAATAGGGATGAAGGGAGGGTGAAAGGCAGAGAGAAAGAAAGGCTCTTGTGTGGTCAGCCTGTGTGTGAAGAGGTTGGCCGTGCTCCAGTTGCCTCTCAGTAAGCAAGTGTTAACCACATGGCCACCTCCCTTTCTCCCTCTTCCTCTCCTTCTTTTCTTTTCTTTTCTTCTTTCTCAGATGGTGGGCTGGTCAGGGAATCTTTGGCCCTGCGCTCTTGCTGACCGCTGGGATTATTATCTACAAAACACACACTGACCATATACACCCTAATTGTGCGTACGCGCAGCTAGAAGCGGCTGTCTCGGCCTGTTTACCTTGTGGTCAAAACAAAAGAAGTGACTCTCTCCATGGATCTAGTTTTATTGTGAAAATGAATGTGATGAATGTTAAAAACATTGTCTCCTCTCTTCAAAGAAATGCTGTGCTTCATCCCTTCCAATAAAATGTATCCAAATTTAGATCTCACTACTGCTGTGGATTGAAGCCTTAAGAAAGAATTTACTGACTCTTTGCCATGGCAGGATTTCACATAAGACACTCTCCTTGTAATTGTGGTTCTCTAATTTGCTTGATGGCAGTAGCATCACAGTAATATCTGGATGTATATGTGTGCACGTGGGTAGGTGTTTGTACATGTGCATGTGCTTGTATGTCCATGCGTGTGAAAGACATCACTCTGGATTCTGACAGGACTTAGTGTTGCTGTGGGACTAGCAGGTGGTGTGTGAGTTGTCACAGGCGCTTTTTCTCACCCCCCTGGCAGTACCTTTATACACACTCTAATATGGGATAATTAGCTGCAGTGCCATCTTACTCCATCACACTTCTTTATGTGTGTGCTGGTTTTCTTCATCATGCAGCTGACAAATTTGCTTTGCAGTATTGATAAGTAATCATCATGTCATCCAGTGTCACACAAACCTGCATTTACTGTCAGCACTATCTCTCTCTCTCCTCCCTCCCTCTCTCTCTGTATAGATATAGAGGCAGGTGATGATTACATTACAAAAATGCTTGAAAGTGAAACCTGAACAATTTTCATAAACCTCCTCTTCAAATATATGTGCCATCTAATACTCTTCTTTGGTTTTCTGACATCTAAAACACTGAGTAACTTAAGTAGTGTTAAATTATAAATATGGTGTTTTTCAAGTTTTCTCTAATCTACAGGAAGATTTGTATCTTTACCTTTATAGTTGTCTTTACCAATGCAAGCATCATGTGTGCTTATATTTGTGACTTATTTGGTTATTACTGACATTAGAGAGTATCTAGTTTCTTATTGGAGCTTGTTGAAGTACACATGCACACACTGATTTGAGTTTCATTGTAAATGTCTTTTACACTTCTAAGAGTATGTACAACCACAATTCCAAAAAAGTTGGGACACTGTAAAATATATTGTAGGAAGACGTAAGTGACATAAAAGCAATGATTTGCAAATATAAACACATAAAGACACATTTTATTCCCATTAAAACACAAAGAACATATCAGATGTTAAAACTGACACGTTTTACCATTTCATGGAAAATAATAGCTCATTTTGTCTTTGATGGCAGCAAGACAACTCAAAAAAGTTGGAACAGGGCGATGTTTACCACTGTGTAGCACCTCATTTCTTTTAACAACTATAAACTTTTGCGAAGTGAGGAGACCAGAGTTTTAGGAGGGGAATGTTTTCCCATTCTTGTCTGATGCAGGATTCTAGCTGCTCTGTCTTTTTTTGCCAGATTTTTTGTTTTATGGTGCACCACATGTTTTTTATTGCTGCACTGCAGTAGACTGCAGGCAAGTCAGTTCAGCAACCTGACTCTTCCGAGAAGCCATGTGACGGATGCAGTATGTGGTTTAGCATTGTCTTGCTGAAATATGCAAGGCTCTCCCTGAAAGAGAAGATGGGAGCAGATCTTGGTCTTTCTTATGTATTCTTCAGCATTGATGGTCTCTTTCCAGATGTGTAAGCTGCACGTGCCGTAGGCACTAATGCAACTCCATACCATCAGACGTTCAGATCCTCTCTTATTGAGCCCACATGGTGTCCATGGTTTTCAAAAAAGAATTTCAAATTTTATTTCATCTGACCACAGTTTTAGATGAGCTTTGGCTCAGAGAAGACGGCAGCATTTCTGAATCGTGTTCACATATGGCTTCATCTTTGCATGATGCATGATACAGCTTGTCGCAGATTGGTGAACTTCTGCCCATTTTTATAATTTACTTTTGTTGCTCCTTTTGCAACTTTTGTGTCCTTCCATCAAAGTCAAAATAAGTTGACATTTAAAATTGTAAAATGTCTCAGTTTTATCATCTAATATGTACTTCATCTTCTATTGGGAATAAAATGTGGGTTTATGAGATTTTCGCAGATCACTGCGTTCTCTTTTATTTACACAGTATCCTGACTCTTTTTGAATTATGGTTGTAGATTACCTGTGCATCCTCCATGAATGATGCCTCTTGGCCACCACCTAGCCAGCAGTTTTTCTGTAAATTTTCCTCTTTGTTGCAGCCTCAGCCAGACTGAAACCTCATTGTTGAAACCTTCATCATTTTCTCCATTCTCACTTACACCCTCAACCAGCGTAACCACCAGTGTTATGCAGCTTTGATTATTTGTGGGAAAGACTTTGAATATAGACTTTTTGCAGCTGAGACAACAATTGATGAGATTAAATTTTCTTTAATCTTTTCTTTAGTTGACATGGCATGGTTACTGTATATGGTACAAATTAACAGACCATTTTAGTTATTAAAATATAACATAAGTGATTACTTGAATTTTTAAAAAAGGTTTTATAAAATGTACAATAGAAAATCAAATAACCGACCACTCTGTCATGTCTAACTCCTTTTTTGTTTTGGTTATTAAACTTTAAACTTCACTATTTTCCTTCTTTGTTGGTTTTTTTTGAGATCCTTGAGGTTAATGAGTGAGCAGGTCAGCTCCGTCTTGGCGCCTCTTGAATTTTGACCTTTTCAAAAGTGAAAAGGATGTTTGTGTGTTACCATAATCTTATCGTCCATGTCTGTGTTTCCGTGTTTCTGCTCTGCTTCTGTCTGCACAAGAGTAAGCTATGCAAATAAACATAGGGAAGAACAACCTTAGATGGACAGCAGCACATGACAAATTATACCAAATGATTTAACAAAAGCCAAACCAACTATGACCACACTCCCTGGTTACGTAGCCATTAGTTAGTATCAGTAAGTAGCTGGCAGGTGCGTCTAATCAAATGCTCTTGGTTAACTGATGATCAGCAAGCGTGACCACCTCTTTAAGAGCATTTTTTTTCCCGGGGGTGGGGGGTAGTTTGCTGTTCTGGAGCTTTAGCGTGAGTGTATGTGAGTCGTGGGAATGGTGTGTTAAATCTCGTTTGTGGTGTACATACTGGCTGTGAGAAAGCTGTGAAAAATGTTTGGC
>JBAMYA010000024.1:9635795-9649891 GCA_037176975.1 Arrhamphus sclerolepis | reverse complement strand
CTGTGCGTTCAGCTCAAAACTGTTTTTTATTTCAGTAATTTGGTGAAGTAGAGGAAACAAGTGCGCATTAATTTGGGCTGACTCACTGCAGCTGTTATTGTATTATATATATATATATATATATATATATATACACTCACACATTATTGAATGTCTAAGCTATACAATTAGTATAAAATCATTTTAAAAAAATCTAAATGTTTGGCAGCCCATACTGTACTGACTGACCTATCCACTCACGTAGTACAAAAGTGCATCACTTTAGTCAGTCTTTCTCTCCACCTTTAGATTTTTGTAAGCTGTCACCTTTTGAAAGCTGTTTGGTCTTGTTATTGTCTTTGTTTTCCATTTCAGTTTTATATTGTTTGAAAAGACATTTTTGCCACCTCATTATTCAGTAAACGTGAGCACACACAGTACGCACACTCGTATATTGCTGACATTCATGTCTGAAGGATTCTGGCAACAGGTGTGCTGTTTGGGATCACATTATGAAAGAGCTGGCAGACGTTTGCATATGCATGCACACACACACACACTCAAAACATGCAGACTGTGTACAAAACTCAGGAAAATAAATAAACTAAGATGATATGTGAAATTTGGTGACAGAAAGCCAGTCTCACAGGGATGCATGC
Source organism: Arrhamphus sclerolepis (assembly GCA_037176975.1). NCBI lineage: Eukaryota > Metazoa > Chordata > Actinopteri > Beloniformes > Hemiramphidae > Arrhamphus > Arrhamphus sclerolepis. Next base: position 9,649,253 of record JBAMYA010000024.1, on the reverse strand, counting down.
TCCACTTCAACGAATTAACCCCAGGAAATAATTGTAACAATATGCTAATGCTGTGTAGATAATTCACTACACCGCCATGCCAAGTAGTCATTCAAGTCGAGTCAAGTCAAGAACACTTTATTTATCCCTGGTGGGCAATTAAAGGCACATAGACTAGCATATCCAATAACATCAAAAATCACATTCATGCAGTTGATGCGGCTTAGGATATAAGGAAAAAACAAATATGTGTGTATGAGCTTGACAGGATGAAGTCACAAACAGAAGTTTTTTTTTGTTGTTTTTGTCACAATGAAGATACTAATCCTGCAATGTTTTGGTTTTTTTTAGGGGTTTCTATTTATATTCATTGAGAGAAACACATAAAACCTTCTGTCTTTTCCTTCTTATCGACTCAAAAACCTTGCAAGTTTTAACTCATTACAGTATAGAACCCATGGCGGGCCATGTCACTAAAGGGTTGAGTGAAGAATCAGACAAAGAGAGAGAGAGGAGAACAAAAGAAAAAAAAATGTCATCAGTGGAAAAAGAAACAAAATTAGACGAAAGGGAGAGCATTAGGACAGGAGTCAGGCTAATGAAAGGAGTCACACAGATGAGGGGTGACATGGTGGAGGAGAAAGAAGGGAGACTTCAAAGGAACTTTACGTCACAGCCTTTTAGATGGACATCTTTGCTCCATCTAGCCACTCTGAACGACCTGGAAATCACACACGCACACACACGCGCACTGCATAACTGACTGAGGGGCAAGGCAGACTGAAGTTGCCTGGTCTTGCATCACTCTCTGTGAACTGAGGTTGGTGCTGACACTACAACCTCCTCATGCTAATCTAGCACAAACACAAACACTCTTGACAGGTTAATTTACCTCCAGACAAACATTGTAACAAAAATACACATCAGCACATCATCAAATAGTACAAGCACACAAAGACTTGTACACATGGATGCAGGAAAATGAAAACATTTCATCAATTCACAAACAAGCTTACTCTTTTCTCAAAGTTAAAGGTTAAATCATATTTAATATAGTGCATGTATGTGTGTTCTACTCTTTTTTTCCAATTAACATCCTTAAGTAAGTGAAAGTAAGTAAGCAGAAAGTAATTATCTTTGTGGTATAAAGCATTGTCTTATTAAAATGCAATCTCATTTATGGAAACTAACACGATAGTCTCTTAAGACACATTCTTTGTCTTTTACCTTATATCTCTAATTATTTGTTTTGAATCACATTGAACCGGTTGTCGCTCAATTAACAGATGAGCTTCCATTGTCTGTAAGCCATTTGTTTGTTTATCTTGAGATTTATTATGTTTTTATGTGCATAGGTAAGCTAATTAGGAGAAATGTGTGCTCTCATGTTTATATGTAGTTATCATGTTTGTTTTTGGCATTGGTACAAAATGCTGCAGTGTTGTAGCGCAGAAAGCAGTTGCTCTTAGTCAACAAGGCTCCATATATAGAGCCACCTCTGGTGGTTATACGTTGTTGATTTCTATTGTGAACCAGACACTTTGATAGGAAATCAAAGGCCTGAATCAATGTCACAAGTTCATTAACAGTTGCCTTTTTCTGGCCTGTACTTTACTATTGTTCTTTCAGGCCCTGAATAAGCACTTACATCTCAGGTTAATTAAACATGTCTTCCATTAACGTGAACCTGTGTATGTACATGTCTGTATGTGAGCGCATGTGAGGATGAGTGATGACGGCTCATTGGCAGGTGTACCCATTTGTATGCTTGCAACATTGTGTGAATGTGTGTGTGTGTGTGTGTGTGTGTGTGAATGTGTGTGTGTATGTGGTCATGTTGTTGTTGTTGTTTGTTTTGTTTTTAACATGTTTTTGTCTCCTGTCTGTTGTTTTTGCCTTTGACCTTCCCTTAGTAGTTTCCCATTATGCCTCTACTGGTGTTTAGATGGGCCATCGATTCAGCAAAGGGGCACAAATTAAGATTTAAATGTTATGTCATCCTGCCTATTGAGTTTAACATCTAGGGCATTTGCAATATGCAAGACTTATTGATCTGTTAAAGTGTGGCTCTTTGTTGGAATTACCGCTGGCTAACAGCATTTTTGTATTTTTTTCCTCTTTGACTGCCCCAGGGTTGAAGTTTTGATGCTGCAGCATTAAAGCATCAATAGTTATTTTTTTATTTATTTTTTTATTTTACTGTGTTCATTAGTCATCCTCATTGATTGAAAATATCTTAAATGTTTTGTCGTTACTTCACAGATTTAATTGACTGCCTTCGAGTGTACAAATTTTCTTTAAGTCGTCTTTGTTAAAAGTATGACAGAGCTATTTTTTGTGTGTTTCAGGGAAATGGTTCCTCTGAGGAACACGTGCTTTACGTGTGGGACCACTTTGTATCCAAAGCGGCAGCCAAGAATGTCTTCATTATAGCCCACAGCTATGGAGGGTTGTCTTTTGTTGAAATGGTAAGTGTTTTCTGCTTGTTCTTGTTACCTCCCAACATAAGATGAAACACCGGGGCACGCAAAACACTTATTGCCAAATAGAAATTAAGATTTGCAAGATTACATCACATGAAAAGTTTATTCATCCACACAAAATTATTTATAAAATGTTAACATAATACAGGCACCAAGTGTAAAATATGGTGGACCTATAAAATAAATAAATGAAATTTTTTGTGAAAGTACTACATGTGTAAACAATCTGGTTCATCCTAGTCCTTGGGCAAGGAAAGTAGAAGACTAGATTAAAAAAGAAAATGTAGGGATAAATGTAAAAGCAGTGGTACTGTTAAACCAGATGTGCTACAGAATGTGTAGATCTCTCATCATTACGACAGACAGTGGCTATGTTGAAAGCTGGAAGAAAGGAAGTGGATTTGACAGAAGTAATTGTTCACAGGGGACTTTGAAAATAAAAGTTTGGCCTGCTTCTCAGCTTTATAACTCTATCCTTCAGCTAAATGGGTCTATAGTGAGTCATAGGGTTTGTTTTTGAAAGTCTCAGAGGTTAATGTTTTATTTTTCAGTCTTCGGTTTACTCTGATCTCCAGTGGGATTCATCATCACATATTGATAATCACCGTTACATCTTTTAAATGAGTCAACTGATAATAACAGTAAAGCTTCTTTTTATAGATTGCCAATATCATCAGGTCAGGATTATACTTAGTGCATAGTACATGTTTGTGCTACTTCCTGCTCCATTTTTCATCTGATGCAATGCACTAGCTGCACACACTGATCAGCAACAACACTGAACCTACTTCCTTGATATCATGTCAGTGGTGATATTTTGAGGTATAGTCTTCACAAGATATCTGAAGTTTTGGGATTATCAAGGACCAAGATGTTATCAGCTGATAAAGCTGATAAAACAAAGTTTTGATGCTTTATTTGATTCGGGGAATTTTGAGCGGAATACCATGAACTCAGTTTTATTTATTTATTTTTTTCCCACCATGAGGTCGCTGTCATCTAATAATACTGTTTTGTGATGTGCATGGTCTGCATCAAATATGTAAGAAAAATATGAGTAAGTACAATCGGGGCTACCTGAGCACTCACATTCATCCAGGGCTTTGCAGATCTATGTCTTCCCATTCTCCTCCACACTAGATAGAGAGAAAGAAAGAAAGAAAGAACCTTATAACACTAGTGGCTTCCTCCAGTTATTCCAGGTGAAGAAGACAGGATCCTCACTTGTGTAGCTGTCAGTGCTCATCAGTTCTTGTAGAAATGATGGGAACATAACCTGGAATTTCCCATGAGGTTCAGAACACAGACATTCTTCCCCGTTTTGCACTTCCTCTCATGCTGAATCAATGCCTTCCACCTTCTCTGCACAGAGAGATCTTTCAGCCACTGTACCCATGTCACCACATAAAGGGGTAGCGTCTTTGCTTTGGAGCTTAATGATGTACACTCCACAACATCACAGTAGTACACCATGGTTGTTTGAAGATGGAAAATGATCTAAAATGACTTACTTCTATCACTTGCTTTGCCTTGTTGCTTTCTTAACCGGAAGTGGTCATGTCTGCAAAAAGCCCCACATGTAATGGATTGCTAATAGATAAAAATAGCACCATTTAGTGGTGTTGCATAGCCTCTATTACATTATTTATCCCGAGGAGAAGTGATTGTGTAGGATAGTTAATGTTTTCTGTGCAATATAAGGTAGTTAAAGTGATGAGTGAGATAAAAAAAAACTAATAATATTTTCAGGTTACAGTTGAATTTTACTTGGAATCGAAGGTTGGTATTTCAATTCAAAACAGACTAGATGTTTTTGTACAGTGCAGTGAGAACTAAAGAGCATCTAAAACATTCAGTTTCATACCAGGGTGGAATGAGGCAGAGTGAATTAATGGCCAATCTGCCAGAAGCTACTATGTATCATGGACAAACGTGAACATCGTCTACACAACACAGTGATTGAACAACAGCATCTTCATTCAGAGGCTTCTTCAAATCCGTTGTAACACAGACCGCTACAAGAGATCCTTCCTGCCCACATATATAACCATCTGTAAAGAATCTTTGAAGAGAATCAAATAATGGCGAGAACTGCAACAACCGAATTTCCCTATGGGGATTATTAAAAGTATTTTGAATTAGAATTCTCATTATCATCTCTGATGCATCCAATAACAAAGAAGTATCAGAAACTGAGGACTTCTGGAGACAGTCTGAGGTGAAGAGTGTAGAGAGAAATAGTGCAAGAACTGTTCCCTGAGGTACTCCGGCACTGCCGCTCAAAAACACAGCCATCCACCAGCTCCAGATGTATTTTTAACTTCCCGTGTTTATCTTTAAGCATTTACAGCAATTAAAGGAAGCTTCTGCTGTGCATCACCTATGTTAACTAACACATTGCAGTGTGTGTTTGAAGGCTTCTGTATGAACTTGACATATGCTGTATGCTAGATTGACTATATATCACATGAAGTTGGATATACGTTTTCCTTTAGGATGGAGAGGAGGAGGTAGGCTGTACGGTGAGAGTTTGGCTGTAGTGAATTAAAGGTGGGGACGAGTCCCACTGGTATTTGCATGGAGATTTTCTTTCTTTTTTCTTTCATCCACACTTTTTTTTTTGTATTTTGTAATTTTAATTTGACTGCTAAATATTCATGCAGTGTTTTGTCCGTGACAGCCTCACAATCTCCTGGGCTTTCTCGCTGTGCGATGAAGACTAGCTATTCTGTCTATTTGTATCTTTCTGACTGTTTTATTCCTTGCTCATATTATTTCTTTTGTCTCTCTCTGTTTATCTGTGTGTACTTATACATGTATGTGTGAGTGTGAGTACATATCAGAACTCTCTGAGCATCCAATTGCTTTTTTCTGTGCTGTCCCTGTGTTGTGAAAACCCTTTCGAAAACATACATATATACTATGTGCATGTATAAATACACGACACACCATATGTATTATGAGGAAAATAACATCAAACTAGAATTTGTGTTCACTTTTGGTGACAGGGTTTTAAATATGTCCCTTTGCAGGCGTCCCTTGAGGCCATCCCAGCTTCTGTTGTGCTTTGGTGTCAAACCTCCTTCACCTCTCCTGTCCTGTCAATAAAACACATTAATATATTCATATTTATAGATTTCATTACTACTTTCAGTCTCTCACATATATCTGTAACTGCACAATAATAGATTTGTAGATGTCCTTTAGTCACTGCTGATAATTAAAAAAAAAATTAAACAAAAGTAGATTTGTACTCCTTTATGGATAAGCATACAAACATTTGTACCCATGCATTTATATGCATATGCACACATAAGCACATTGTTTACTTCACTGAAGAGAAAGTGGTCCAGTACAATTGGATGGGAGGTGTGTGCGCATGAGCTGGCGAGTGGTGAGCGAAGCCTTGTGGGATGAACCATTTGACACTGGAGAAGACTCAGAGAAAACAAGCTGTCTCTGGGTTAATTACTACTCCCCTTTGCAGTTAATAAAAACATTTATGATCAAGCACATCAAAAAGGCCCAACATTAATTTCTCCTGCCTGCTTCCGTGCTGTGGAGCATTTCAGCTCCCGTTTAGAGCGCTCAAGTGTTTCAGTGCAATTCGATTCTTTTAAAGCACTTCACAGTGTGTACTGACTAATTATAGATACATCAAAGAGTAACTAACTGCCTTTGAACGAGAGTATGAGAGAGAGAGAGAGAGAGAGAGAGAGGGGCTCACGCTTCAGGGGGAAGGCACCTCGCTCTGTCTCCATTTCGCCTCCACCTTTTCCACTCTGTATCATTCCTAAGTTATCACAGAATCTATCCATCCATCTATGTTCACTACTTTTCCTCTCATCATCTCTCTCTTAGTGTCTAGTCTCCTCTGACATCTGCTTTCATGCTTGGCCAGCCTGTTCCTTCTTGCTGCTTCCCCTCTGCTCTCTCAGCTGTATAGTTTAAAGGAACATGGATCATGTCCCCTCAATCATCCTTCTGAGTTTTTTAACTCAGCATTCCACAGTCACAACATAGTATAAGAGAAGTCTTGCCAACTTTTTTGTCTTAATTCCTTACACACATCACATACATATTACGTTAACATGCTTGTTTGAGTTCTGGGTTTGTTATTTGTTAAAATCCTAAGACAACAACACATAATAAAAAGAGCAGACAAGGCTCAGAGCAAGGACCCTGCATCTGCCTTTCTCTCCACTCAGCTTGTCTTTTCATCTTTCTTCATTGCTGGGAGATAGCTTGTGGATTTAAAAGTGCAAGTGCCTAATCCTCTGTAACCTTCCCTCTTACAGAATGAAAAATTATCCATTTTATTGGATATTTGAGTCAGCCAAATTCCTTTTCTTTAATAACGGTTTTTTTTTTAAAGCTTCATATGTTTCATGTTATCTTTTAGCATACCTCATGATTTAAAAACAGCAATTTTTACCAATTTTTTTTGTATTTATTTTGTTCCTGTAGAAGCTTCAGTTAGATTGTTGAGTTAAGAACAGGGCAGAATATTAAAAAGAACTACTTTGTTGCTTTTAAAGTTTTTAATTCCTCAGATGTTCTGATTATGTTTAGTTTTGAAAGGAAATATCATTGGTTTTGGCATGTAAACTAGTACTTTTGTGGTTTGCTCCACCAAGGTTTTCCACTGCACGAGCTAATAATCGGATTATAGTACATTATAAAGGTGCTGCAAAGTCTTTCCTCAGAACAAGTATTCATGTTGTTTGTTTGCTTCTTGTCATATTTGGTGGCGTTTGTTTTTTTCCCTAAATGTGAGACTGAACCAGACATGTGCAGACAACATGCTCCTGATCACGCAGTTACTAATTTTTGGGCTGCACATGGTTTTGTGCAAAGGGATCTGTTGAAGACGATGAATCATACATCACACTGGTCTTGAGTGGTCACAGAAACAACTTGTCTTTGCCATTGTAACTGTATTATGTACGTGTATTTGTTGTAATTACATTATTTTAATATTTATTTATTTAATTTATTTATAAACTTTATTGATCCCCAGTGGGGAGATTTTTTTCCTCTGCATTTGACCCAGCGGCTACCACACCTGGAACAGTGAACTGCCGCAGTGCAGCGTCCAGGGAGCAGTCAGGGGGTTTCTGGTGCTTTGCTCAAGGGCACTTCATCTGTGGGTGTGAACCTGGGGAAGCACTGCTCAGGCACTCCCCCCACCCACATAATTGGTACTGGTTTGGGATTAAACCAGTAATCCTCCAGTTAACAGTCCAAATCCTTAACAAGTAGCCCACAGATGATCTCATACCCTCCAAATACATTTTCTGGACCCTCTCAGGCCATAAATAATCTTGATTGATTTATTGATACTTTGTGTGATTTACTTTTTATTTATTTATTTTTTATCAAACTGCAGAATATTGTACTTTCCAGTAGTCACTGACACGTTCTATAATTGAGGTTCTCTTTCTTAAAGTGTCTAAAACTCAATTGAAGAGCAAAGAAGTTTATTTCTCAAAAATATCACTATATTCCTTAACTGCACCAAACTAACTTCCACATTTATATTTATCAAACATACTCTTTAAGTACCAGTGCAGCCTTGACCTGAGGTCATCACCATACAAGCAAAAATCACTTAAATTTGTTGACAAAATCTGTGCAAGTTGTGCATACAAATGGCTCTTAAAACCCCCTCATCTAATCCTGTATGCTTGTCTTGCCTGCCTTCAAAACTTTAAGTGCTACCCTGTCTTTTACTTCTTGAGGGGATGACAAGCAGGTTTGTTTTTATCTCAAGGTTCTTCATAGCTGGCGGGCTTAAAAGCGGTGCAGTTGTAATGCCGTTTTTTGCATGTGTCTGTCTTCATGTGCTTATGCTTTTGTGTATATGTCTGAATTGGATGCACACATATTGTACAGGTCTGCGTTTGCCTGATTGTGTGTTTCTGTGCATGGACATATATAAAAAGTTCACACATTTGTGCCAGCCTAGAGAAGCTGTATCGTGCTAAACAGAACAGCTTGGTGAAGAGCAGCTATCAGAGCCACGTTAGTGGAGCAGAGGAGGAGAGCCGATGATAAATGGCAGGGGCATATAAGTAGAAATTAGTGGAGCCGTATGCAAAGCTGTGGTGTTTTGTTTGATGTAAAACAAAAGGACCACCATGACAAAAGTGCCTGGCAGCCTGCACAGCAGGACAAAAGCCCTCAGGACAAACACTATCACCACTAACTGTGTTGTATGCATGTGTGCATGGGTTTTGATATGCATTCATCTGCACATACACAATATACCATATATACATATCATGTATGGGGCTTTTTTCATGTCCTGTTTATATTATTTATATTATCACTCAGTGTTTTTTTCCCCCTCCACTCATAATGACACCTGGCCCTTTATACACTACGTGAAGACGTGGTTTCTTCCTGAGCACAGCTACAGCATATTTGCGCCATTAAGTGGCTGAAATATAGCCGTCTAATTTCCTTGTGAAAGAATGGGATCTTAGAGAGCGTCGCTCCTCTTAACATAAGGATATAAATTGAACTGTTTAAATGTCACAGCTAGCAGGCTGATTTGATTTGAATTGATTTGCTTGTTTCAGGGAAAAAAAAACCCTCTTCTTCCCCAAAAACCTTAGTTGCACTGGCTGCCACAGATAGACCAAGGTCTTTCTTTCCACCTCAACAACACATTGTAGGGCTCCTGAATTCTTCTATCTGCTGTGATTATGTACAAATGGCCTTCATTTGCCATCCATTTCAAAGCTGTAGTGCTGCATTGTGACTGGAGGCAGATGACGCAGACGAAATTACAGCGGGTTTGCTGCCTGAAAAGGATACTCACACAATAGGCTTTGTGAAGTATTCCCTTCAATACGTCGCCATTATTCTCACCTTTGTTGGTGTTTCTCTCTGTGTTTCAGGAGCATCTTTGGTTTTTAGATTGCATTTGCGGTATTAGAGAGAAGTGGTGGTTTGAAAATAGTTTACTTGCCTCTTGTCTCTTATGTACTATTCCTTCAATAACAAGGGAAATAGAATTTGTGTGGGCTTTTCGTCACAGTTTGTCTTTTATTATCACTTCTGTCTTATTTTACCATTGTACAGTTACATGACAATAATGATCTCAGAGCATAAACCACTGTAACTGCTTCTTTTATTAATCGAATTTCTGTGTTATAAGTATACTTAAGTCATTGTTTTGATCAGGTTTTTAAAGAATAAATATTATATTGTGTATAATGAATTGAGGTTTTTTAGATTAAAAAGTTATGGAAAATCTAGAGGCCTCTGTTTATCTTGGCATGTCAGAATATAGTGATGTTATATATTGGTCAGTTAAGGTACCATCCTCCGAGCTCTTACTTGGCACACTGTTCTACGTATGCCACAAATTAGCACGAGCTATTTGGCTAGCTAGGATTGGTTTCCAATGAACAGAAGGAATTTCAGAAGTGTTTATATGTAATTGAAAATATATGCTGCTCAAATATCAATGTAAATCTTGATATTTTCCTGCTGTTTTGTGAGCATTTATTGCACTCTTTCAACAAGCAACTAATCCACGGAAACAGCTACATGAACATCATCATGAATTACCTATATTGGTATACATTTAATTTGATTTCCATGACTTAGTCTTTAAATGAACACAAAACTAACCAGTAACCAGTAAAAAGAAGCATTGTGAAGTGATGTGTTCAATGTTTTAGCAGCATTTTACATGAACTTTGTCCCGGGATTCAGCAGGTGCATGTTGGTGAATGACATCATTCTACATGTTTCGTGTTCCTTCATCCACTGGAGGTTGACTGAGGTATGGCCAACAAGCAGTGGCAATTCAAGGGATTATGTTGAATTTAAAACCTTTCAAAAACATGTGGTTATTCAGTATGAGTCATACTTTAATTCTTCTGCTATTCGTTCAGCAAACAAGCTAACAAGGAGCTGCTCTTCTCATCTCAAGCTCCCATACTGGTGGAGTCGAAGCGTGTCAGGACTTTATTTCCAGTGTTTCACCTCCCTGCCTCTGTGTGTTTTACTTGTATTCCCCTCTTTTTCACTCTAGTCTTACTTCTGTGTTAGTTCGCGGTCCTGTCCTATTTCCATGTCAGATTTTCTCATATTCTTTTTTTTTTTCTTACAGGCAGAAAGGTTATCAATACCCACATTCGTACAGTTGTGCATAATGAGGATGCTGTTTCTAACTGGTCTGAGAACAGACTTTCTGTCTTTAATTTTGGGCTCCATATTATATTACTAAATGTGAACTATTTATTGACAACGCTCTGTCTTAGAGGTCCTTGCAAACATGGTTTTAAATAGCAAGCAACCTTTCAACTGGTCGGCTACTTTTATGTTTTCTTTTGTTTTTCAGAAAAAAACACGATATGGATGGGAAAATCATTCCATCTCAGAAAATAAATATATATATTTTTTATGTATTAATAAATCTTCGCCAAATCACCATTTTGCCTTCATGTTTTTTTTCTCTCCTTAGAGAAAAGGAAATGTAAAATTCATCCTTTGTGCATAGAGTCTCTAATCCCCTTTGTCCTGTTCTGCCCACCCTGTATCCAATGTCTTCAAAATAGGATCTGATTTGCTTTTTTTGCGAAATAAGACACAGAGCTAGATGAAGTTCATTTGAGTTCAGTTAAATCTTGAGGGATTCATCATTACACATTTACTGGCTGAGACTTATCTTGCTGTAAGGTTCTACCCTCGTCCCATTGATCTAGTGCGCATGTTCACTCCCGAGGTTACAGGACGTGCTTCCATTTGCATAAGGCCCTGGGCAAGGTTCTTTCCACCATTGATTGGCCTGTCCATGAGCGCCCCGTGCCTTCTCACATTGATCACTTTGTTTTTTCCTGGAGACAGTGCTACTCAGAGTTCAGCTGCTGCTCTGGCATATCAGACTAGCCAAATGAAGAGAGAGCGACTCACAGAGAGAGAGAGAGAGAGAAATGGGAAAAGAAACAGTGGGGCAAGTAGGAGTCACAGCAGATAGAAGAAGAACTTTTGAGGCAATATTGTAATCATTTTGCGTGCTTTTACTTAAAAGTCTGAAATGACAGAATGTGACCAACGTGTCACACCCCTCCTCCTTCAACCTGTGCTTCCCTACAAGCGTCCACAGAAAGTTCAGTTCAGTTGCATAAACTATTTTTGCTGAATGAAACATGTACATATGCAAATGTCCACATTTATGATAAAATATGCAACATTCAGCACATGTGGAGAGATATTATCATTTCAACAACACCTTACTGCTTATTCTGAGCGGCTCTGTGACTAAAGTGTTCTCCCTTGGTTTGCTGCACTGCTGTACTTCACTTTTTAAATATTGTGAAATAAACAAGTACACGCGCTTGCATACAATGATGGACCATATATATTTTTCTGCGGATTGATTTTTTTTTTTTTTTCCCCTCAAAGTTGAAGAGACATAGTTGTTCTTCAATATGACTCAAAACTGGGAAGAAATTATCTTATACAGTCAATGAGTATTACTCATCTGTTTGCATCTTGATTTGCGCTCGTACGCCAGTGTTTTATTTTCGCATGGCGTCAGTGGCGACGCAAGGCTCAGACTCCCATGATGCACCTCTTCTCTTTGTTCTGCTTTGTGTAAGCAGCGTGCGGCTTTGTCTCCCTTTCTCGTTCCTCCCGGCTCGTTGCCTCAGTGGCAAGATCATGCTCTCTCTTCTATTTCCAGTTTTTTTTCTTTCACTCGTTCATACTAGTATGAAAGAGTACTGCCTGCTGCTGCCCACTTTTTTCACTATTCTCTTTCATGTGTTGCCTTTTACCATCTTCCTTAATAAGCAACCAAACTCTCCAATTAGTTTTTTATTCCTTTTCTCATCGCCCCGTTTTGAAAATACCAGACCACTCCATGACACCACTGTTTTTTTTTCCTTTCTTTCTGTCTTTTTGACTCACTCCCCATTAGCATCTTCGAAGACAATCATACAAACAGCTCTTTTTTTTCCACCCATGTTTTGCCCCCATATACATTCTTTTCTACTTGTGTTTGTTCCTTCTTTTTTTTCGCCGAGCTCACTTACTTTCCTTTTCCTTCTCTATATTTTCAGTTTCACATCAGACTTGCTGCAGCATTTTTTGCCAGTGCCTCCAGTCCATCACTCGAGTGACCTCAATTATCCCTCTTTCACAGTTTTTCTTTTCTTTTTTCCTTTTTCACCAACCATCCTTTAAAACCACAGTTTTTCCCAATGCTTCGTCCTTCATCACACACTCTTGCTTTTAGTATTAAGAATTAAACTGAAGTGCTATTTATTTTGTTTTAAGACACTAATATCACACAATGATCTTTCTTTAAAAATAGAATATAATTCTTTTAAAAAAAATTGCCATTTTATAAAAGTGCCCCCAGCATCTCATTGTCTCAGATTCTTTGTTGTCGCTGAGTTTTTTCCATGCATTCACCTGCTGAAGCTGGCTGTGTCAGCTAGTTGCGACCTCGGTCACCCTCAGCAGAGAGGGAATACAACTGCTTGACACGAGGTTTGAATGTGGTCAGGATGACATGTTGACGGCTCAAATGAGTCACTTGTCATGTCTTTTTTTTTTCTTTTTCCTCACCCTTTTTAATTCTGCCATGCCGAGAAAGAATTTTGAGTATGGGATTGAAAAACCGTGACTCGTGCGTCACTCGAGTTCAACACTTTATTATTATTATTTCTCTTTATTTTCTTTTTAACATCTCTGCCTTTGAGATTGTGAATGATGTCAATCTGAGTCAAATGTATGAAAAAGTCGTGTTGGAATTTAGGAACTGAAATGAGACAAAGTGTTGTTTCTGAAAGCTGTGAGAGACAGCTAGAAGGCTTCCGGTGCAAAAGCCAGTGAACTTTGAAACACCATTTTCTTCTGTCTCTTTTTTTTACATTTTTGTGTGTGTAAAATAATATATGTGTATATATATATATATATATATATATATATCTGTGTGTGTGTGTGTGCGATCATGATAATGGCAGCAGGG